>JZKD02S0243035.1:297698-317133 GCA_000966675.3 Picea glauca | reverse complement strand
AGAATTTAATTAATTTATGATAACTCGTTTAGTTTTTTAATGTCTAATTTAAATTTGTATATTTTTTATACAACATTTATTTGAAATTTTTATGTTTACAACTTAGAAAATTGAATCTATATTAATTTCGAGTGCTTTTAAATTTAATAGATTTAATTTATGTTTTTAAATTATATTAAAATGTATGCAGGTGATATCAACATTGATGATGAAATATTAGAAAATGTTGATACTGACAAATTTGGAGACAAAAAACTTGACCATGTTATATGATATCATGTTGAAATGATTTATGATAAATTTTTAAAAAATGAATCAGTAGCAACTCAAACTCAAATTTTGAGAGCTCTGATAAGGTTGAAAAAGTAAAAATAAGCTACATCATTATTGGGTATTAAAAAATCGTCAAAAGATAGAAATGTGAAACAGAGTGTCTTTGAAAAAACAAAAGATGCATCAAAATCTCTTGGAAAGTCTAGAAAAAAAATGTTAGTGTTGCACGTAGATTAATACAAACAACAATTGTTTCATCTAGAAATATAAAAGACCATTTGACAAAATAGATGGAAAAAATGATGAGAACCTCATGAAAAACATTGTACAAACAAAGAAAATTTCGATTTCCACGAATATATATTGTTATCCCCTATCCTAGGGATAACTAAGGATATCATGTCTCGAGGCCCATAGGTCCTAGACATGGATTTTCGAGAGCCACATGACTTGAGCATGGCCCCAGGGGCCCCCTCTCTTTTTTAGTGCATCCCATCTATCAACATCAGCAGTGTCCATCCCACCATCCTAGTCCTGAAGCAACATGAAGTCTTACTCCATGAGGTAATGAGTCTGGGTATCATGGTATGTGTCACTCCGATTGTTGAAGCACTTGAATATGTTGCACTTAATTATCTTTCATTTCATAATGTTTTCTTGGAAATTATTCTCTTTAACTTGTTCATACCTGGAAGGGTGTCATGATTCCCTAGTAAGTTGATCTCCCTTTAGGATGGGTTTCCACTAGATGGGTCTATGAAAGGTCATCATCCATTCCCTCCATACTTACCACTTTCCATCCTTACTCCTCTCATTTTTCCCTACCTTTGTTCTGGTATTGGGTTTTCCACACTAGGAAGGGTTGTACTTTGCCTTGTGGGAAGAAGGGGCTAAAGGAACAGAGGGTAAAAGTAGTTGGTAAGAGTTAAAATCTAAAAATGAAACCTTTGAGATGCTTTTCCTAGGGATTCCCAAGAAAGCAGTAAAAATCTTCTCAGTAAGAAAAGGGAACCCATAAGATAAATAAACACGCAAGGTATTAGTTGGTGTATGGGAGGTCCATCAAGAGTCGACCTATTATGACCATGGGCATGTAGTGGTATGACACTACCATCTATCTAGTCACCAAACTAGGGTAGTGGCTATTGGTGGCATAGCCAAGAGAAAGAAGGTTTCATCATGAGAAAACCTTTTCATCTCCATGAAATGATTGTGGGAAATGTTTTCACCTCTGGTCACGAATCCAATATAGTGTCCCTCAACTCTTCCCTTGAAGCATAAAGGAAAATATAAAAAGGAAATAAAACTAAGAATAAAAGGCATTGAATGGGATATGAAAGAATGGTATCTATGAAAAGGTGTAGCTCACCCTTTATAAAGGCACCCACAGGTAAGATCTACATTTCCTTGTTATCACTACAGCCCATGCCCAAACACTTACCTCACACCACCTCACACACACTTACATGACCTAGATTGGTTCTCACATAGGAAACACCCCAAACTTAAGGAGGATTATCCCAATAGGACACTTAGAGACCTTCTCCAAAGCCGACTTATTCAACTACATAACGTCTTTGAGCATTTGTCTGGGTAAAGGGGGGTTTAATGCACATGTTTGGGTAGTTTGATTATTATATGTAATTGACATTTCTATGATCCCTGTGACTTATGTACCCTTGAAGGGTGTACTTGTTGTTGTTGTAGGAATTTTTCCGGTGGATAGGTACATAAGGGGGAATTATTAGCTTAGATCTCCATGGGGATGAAATCCCATAGATGGATATTGTGACCCCAACCAGGGGCAAAGAGACATCAGAGACTTGCACCAGGAAGAAAGAAGGATGTTTCCCTTGAGACACTCTGGTAGACCTAGACTCAGGGGGACCTTTCTCTTCCACTTAGACGTTGACCCTTGAGATCCCATGACGTCATCATTATGACCCTAGACATCATCTAGAGCTAGGTTTTACATTTATGAGGGGAGTTGTGTGTTGGTTGGCATGTGTGGCATCATCCAGGGCCTTTGGAGGGCAAAGGTTCTACATATGGGGCCCAACATTCCTCCCTAGGGTCTCAACATCACCCTAAAAGGGAATGACATCACCCTTGGAGCTGATTTTAGGGTTTAATTACTTTCATTTATGTAAAAATTGGTTTTTTGATGTAATTTGGCGAGGTCGACCCTTTTATGACCCAAACAATATTAAAGGGCATTGATATTGTATAAATAGAGAGAAATTTCTCTCATTTTTTCATCATCACTCATCACACAAGTAGTGTGGTCTAAAATTTGCGCCCTTTTTGGGAGTTATTGGCTGAAATTGGGAGGTGCACTTGTCTTGGAGGCTAAAATTTACAACTTCGATCATTTCTTGGTGAATTTACTTGACAATCTAGGGTTTTATTTCTTGATTATTCTTGGTGAAGTAAGTAAATTTGCAATTCTTCATTTTATTGTGAATGTTATGGTATATTTGTGTATTCATGTTAAAGATTATGAAATTTCTTTCTTGACAAACCCTAGAAGTAAAGGACTTAAGTTACTACTTATTTTCTCTTAATTTGCTAGACTTTTACCAAGGTGATTTGACTTACATAAACTTCTAAAGCCCTAAATGCTATCTCTTTAGAAGCCATTGTCTAGTTATTGTTTGCCCTTAATACCATTTTTTAGTCCAAGGAATGAATATTCGCTAGGGCCTAAGATCCCTTACTCTCTAGAAAATTGTCCTTAGGATTTGGATTCTTGAGGCCTTGGGTTACCAACACATCATCCATTCATCCCTTCTCCTTAGACAAATACAATAATTTTGTTATTGCTTTCAAGAGAAAACCATCACCTCTAGACTCCATTAACCCTAGAAAGGGACTAGGCCACTTGCTTTAGTGAATTAATTGATCAAACAAACACTCAAAATTTCTTCCTCTAATATTTTACTAACATTTGTTAACCCTAAACTAGACTAACTCCTTAGGTAACTTGTTGTTGTTGCAAAAAAATTCTACAACCATACTAATTCAAGACAAATTGTTGCATTTACCTACATAACTCACACTTACATCATCCATAAATCACTTGTGACAATTTCCAGTCAATCTACTACACAAGTGTTAAGTTTGCATGGTGTTTTCTTTCACTTTTGACCACTAGAATTTGCTGATGTTGCAAAATATTGCTACAACCATATAACTTTAGAAATTTCTTTGCAAAGGTGACTTATTATGCTAGCTAGACATTGCCAAATTTTCTTGTGACAACTTATTATCATTCTTCTAGGTAAAGGCTTATCTTTCTTGTCCTTTTCAAGCAATTTTAAGGAATAATTCTTGTGGTTGTTATAGAATATTAGTTGTTGTTATAAACTGTTGTATTGCTGCAAATTCATATCAGCTAGCTCAAATTTGGAAGGTTCATGGTATTATGAAGCACTAACATCATTTGGTACTTGAAAGATGCAATAATTTTTTCTTTGTTGTCTTGTTCTGGGCAGGTACACCATATTTTCACCTTGCTTCATCTCTTAAAAGACCTAGAGAACCTTTTAACTTGAGTGACCAGTGAGAGGGGGGATTTTCTCGCATATTTTCCTTAGCCTTATCAACCCTTTAGGTCACCGGGGACATCTCCCCTGGGGTACTTTGACATACTCCTAAACATAAAGGGGTTTCCTATTAAGGTGACAATGATAGATCACCCCCTGTTATGACAATCTTGCATCCACTTGCCTTGGGCTTTGGGAAAATACAGATTATGCAATAATAGATACAAATGATGAACTTGTTTGTTGGACAATTATTTGTAGACAACCTTACAAAGATAGACTTGCGGAAAATGTAAAAAATATGCCCCATGAATATTGGTTAGAAAATTCTTGTGTTTTACCAAATGTAAGGGATGTGTTGTGATGGAGAATAGCACAAAATCTATATGAATCCCATGCAAAACATATATTGGAATGACACAAATTGAATTTATCAATAAGTTTGAAGAGAATCACAGTCAAGTTAAAATGTCCATCAACACATTTTTGCAACAAAAACCATGGTATGTTAAACCCATCAGTGTTCATGACACTTGTTGTTGTCATTATCATGTGGAATTTGAGTTATATTACGACACTTATTTTTGTAAAATAGTTTTGGCAAGTTCACCTCCTCCTTCCACAATTCGTGGCTTTATATCCCAAATTCTATGTGAAAGAGAAGGTGATGAATTATTTTACCAAAAAAAATCATTGGTGGAAAAAAATGTGATCAATGTGGAAATCTATCTTTATTTCACTCCAAGTATCATATTGATATGAATGATCAATACTTGTCCAATATGACAGTCAATTGAAAGAGATATAAATATATCAATGTTACTACTACAAATTCTTCAAATGTTATTTCCAAAAGGATTGATATGCAAGAGGATAAGATATGTGTGATGGATTTTTTGAAGTTTGAAAATGAAATTTATAAATACACCAAGCATCCGCATAGAGCTCGATGGAAATACCTACAATTCAAACAATCCCGTGAAGTTTTTCCACTTGGGACGATTTTTTCAGTAGTTGATTTTGCATAGAATTACACATTCACTGCAAAACAATAAATACAGAGTGAATACTATAATTATGATCAAGTCTCTATACTTGTCCACATTCTACATAGACATGCTCAACAAAGTGTTGATAACATAGAAATCACCAATGAAAATCAACATGTCATTAAATAATATCACTTTTGTATAAGCGATGATCGTATAGACGATACTCATTTTGTACACCAATGTTTCAATAAAATTTACGATTCCTTGAAATCCCATGGAATCAAATATGATCAACATTGGATATGGTCATATGGATGTGCAAGTCAATTCAAATTTTTATGGCCATTCTATTGGTTGTGTCGCGTTCATAAGAAATCAAACATTAAACATTGTTGGAATTTCTTTGAGACTGGTCATAGGAAAGGATAGCATGACGGTGTAGGGTTATGAGTAAAACAAGCACTTTGAAGGTATTAGATGAACCCTTCTGTCAATTGATTTGTATCCATTGATCAAGTTTATTTGTATCCACTACTCAAGTTTTTCAATGGTGTCGAGCAATTCTAGTCCATGAACATAATCCATCAAGGGATGTGTGTAGGTGTGTGTATATATGTTGTACACATGAAAATATGATTCAATCAAGTTCAATATAAAAAAAAAATCGTTAACATCTATATTGACATTTCATTTACTTAAATAAATTATTCTTGAAAAATGCAAGTTTTTTTGGCATATTGGAATCTAAGATCTAGATAGATCAATTCCATATGAAGCTAGTACAATACATGAGACTTGAAAATTACATTCAATTAAAAAATATGTATATCTATTGAAATGTTTTTTGCATTTGATATAAAGAGTGAATCATTTTTTTGTTCAATTTGCATAGAGGACACATAATCCAATGACAATTGTGAAAACGAAGCTAGCAAATATGTTAAATCTTGGAAACATACAAAAATTAATACATAGGAGAAAATGCCACTTGCAAGCTTAGAGGATATGGAATCAAATGACACTACAATGTCAATTGATGGTGATAGAGTTTATGATCTTGTTAGAGAAGGTAAAATGTTACAATTGAACTCAAAACTAGTTTTTTATATTTAAACATGGTAGATACACTATGTAAAATATATTATAATATAACTTAGAATTGTGCATGTTGATCTAACGATTTGCTTGTTGGAACATGTCTTTATTTGTAGGAGTTTTATTTGTTGTGGTTGCACTTGTAGACAACTATGAAAATGTTAAATATTATTTAATGTGGTGCAAAGTGTTGATGCACAAAAACGCAACACAAGTCCTACTTGCAAAGAAATTGCAATGCACTATTATTTATATTATCGATAATAATAACTAGTAGGTGGGACCTCTTAAAAATTAGCAAAGAAAACAAATTCCCTCCACTTGACACATAATTTTTTTTGAGGTTTTGGTTCTAGTCAAAGTTTAGTGGCAAGCCTTTAACATATGCATAAATGACTGGTGAAAGACTCAATGATATTCTCAAAAAGAAAGAAAGGGTCTTCAAATGATTGAATCGCATACTGAATCAATGTGTTGTTTTATGATGCAACATGTGTTAAAAGCGCAGGGGGGGGGGGGCGAGAAAGGGGGTTATCAAGTTTTATTCTACATTTTACATTGAGATACAAAATAAAAATATCAAAGCTTTACCAATATCATCAAATACAGATTCAAACACACTTAAAATTTGATGCAAACATCATAAGTCTTACTATATGTTACTAGGTTTGCATGGTTCATTTTTTTGGTTAAAAGGTGTTACTACTTCTCATTGAGGATAACAATGGGATATATGTTAAGTGTTGGAATTAAGGTTTGAATGAACATGGTCGTGTGAATTGGCATGATATATAGTATATGGCATGAAGTTTGTTGTTAAACTTTGTATTTGATATGTTGGAAGAGATGGATGATATGTGTTGGATGGTATATAATTTAGGTATGAGTTTTGGTATCCGCTGAGTATGCTCCACCATGGAAGGTTTACTTGGCAGCATTGAATTCTTGAGGTTGATGGATGGAAGAAACGACATGCAGTAAATGCACATCGTTCTTCCTCCTTTTCGAACTATACCACCTTTTTTTATGTCATCCGTTTGGAGTTTCGGCGATGTTGTTAAATGATTGTTTCATATTTCTTGGTCGTTGTCAATTATTTGGCGTGCTCCTTGAGGTTCTTAAGAAAATTTTCTCAGGTATGGTTCTTCTTTTGGCTCTTCCATGCATCAAATGTTTTATATATGCTCTGATTAAAATTGGTATATTGGCTTTTGAATTCTGCATGCTATGTGTATTTTGATTCTCTGTTTAAATGCTGACTGTGAGAAGATTTTAGGGATTGTTAAAGCTTGAAATTAAAATGGTTTCTAAGCTATGGAGAAATTGTGACCTGGGTTTTTGTACATCTCATTCGGTGGAAATAATGTGTTTCAAACGAGATGTCATGTTGTCTTTGGCATTCTCCATTTGGGTTCATTGTGGTTCTAGTTGTGATGAAACCATGTGAGTTTTTATATCACATTATGTGTGAGCTTAGCTACAAAATATGGTTTATTGGATATGGGTATGATAGGCATGTTGTTGCTATTATATCGTTTTGTTGATAATGGGTCATAATAATTTGATTTCAATCTCTTCATGGGTTTGGCATGAGTACAAAATAAAAATTATACAGTTTGAATGTTATAGCATACTCATGTTTTCTTTGTTGTGGCTCTGTCTGGACTCTTGGATTTTGCATAAAATTTGTGGGAATTTCGACCCAACAGTAACGAATGATTGTGGTGTATTTGGGAGTAATCTGTGATATTTCCCTCTGTTTGCAAAAATCTTGTTTCGACTTGACATTATTTCATAAGCCCCTAGTTGATGTTGATAATTGCAGCTTCATGAGATATTCTCCAGATCGTAATCCTTTAGACTGAGTTGACATGATCTGTGAGAACTCCTATGTGAGGTGATTCATACTCCTATTGAATGAGTCGAGATGACTTGTGTTGGTCTCTTGTTTTTCTCCTATGGATTGAGTTGAAATGATTTGACATGGTCTCTTGTCATACCCATATGGACTTAGTTGAGTCGACTTGAGATGGCTCTCAAGTTCGTACTCAATGGATTTAGTTGAGTTGATCTGTTGGGAGTGACATCCCTTGTGGTTGAGCACATGTGGACTTGTCCCTAGTGGTAGAGAACTATAATATGTGTGTGATACCCCTTGTTGTATTGTCAAAGAGTAAGACAATTGTAAAACCCTAATTTGTATTGTGAAGGGTACAAGTCGGCCCTACTGTGTAAAGACAATTAATATTATGTAAAAGACTAATTGTATTACTGAGTTGTACAAGTCGGCCCTATTGTGACAATAGACATGTCTATTCATTGAGTTAAGTCATATATATATTAGTGAATGATCCCCATTGTGGATCGTTCATCTCATTCACTCAACACATTACTTGGAGAGATGAAATTTGGTGCACATTTCTTATGCGCTATCTTTCTTGGTCATAGAGAACCCTATTGTGTGCGCTATGGTTTTGTATTGAGGGACACCTTTGTTGTCATCCATATTTTCGGTGGAGAGGGTTTCTTCTCTTGGAAATATAGCAAAATTTTGTTGGGTTTTTCCCTTAGTTGAGAAGGGTTTTCCCAGGATAACTTCTTGTGTCTTGTGCATTTTTATTCTTCTTTTGATTTTAGTTTACTGCAACAATTGTGTTTTGTGTTGTTGCATTGTTTATGGTTCAAGTTCATGCTAAAATTGAAAATAAACTACATGTGATTGAGTAACCATTAAAAATTCAACAGTTGATTACATTACCCTCGTTGTAACTTGATTCCCAATTGTGCATGATTTCAAATATTAGCTAGAATTCAAACTAGAGGTCTTCCCCCTCCTTGTTTCAACCTGTTGTTTATGTGGATGTTATTGCAAAATCCTTGATAGTTGTTGTTACTTGGTTTCTATATCATCATTGATTTTCAAAGTCCTTCCATGAGTTCTCAACGGTGGATTGTGGGAGTTGTTTGATTAATATAACTAACATTCATTGAGAATGAAGGGAAGGGTTTGGATGCCATTGACAAAGGAAAACGATTTGTTATGCCATAACTTGATATTGATATTTACCTCTGCAATTCATTATATAACAACATGATAACGAGTTATTTGATTGGTATGGGAAGAATCCAATGCGCTTTATTTCTTGGAATTGGATGATGAATTTGATAGGGAAAAAGTTCAAAGGAAATTGTTTGAGTCTGCATTTCTTTTGGTGTTGATGGAAAGAGTATTTTTGTTGTTATAGAACACATTTGATCTCCTTTTGTCATGGTTTCTATGGATTCCCTATTGTTAGTATTGATCTCTGCACAAATTCCAACGACAAATGGAATTGCTTGGCTGACATAGTTTATATAATACCTGAGTTTGACTTCCTGCAAATTAATACATCACAAAAATATGAGTTGTTGGTGGGATTCAAATGTTCTATGTTTCTTATGATGAGGTTGATGGACTGATATTTGATTGAACACAATTTAAACAATGTAATGTGAATATTTTTGGAGTTTGTCTTGACTAATTGATGTGTAGAAATTATGAGAAAATGTTTTGATCAGAGGTTGATTATGATGTTTGATATTTATTGGATGAATGATAAAAGAGCATTGGTCATTTCCATTTCCCATTCATTACTTTCACTTTGTGAAAAATACAAGCCTCTCATCAATCCCAAAACATTTCATTTATCCCCATGTTTTGTTATCATAAAGATGTAATGGGTCAAGGGCTTTAAAATAGGTAAATTTTGGATGAAGACTAAAAAAAAATGGCCATAATTCGCAGATGATAAAATGGATGATGTGAGTGTAAAAGATGTATTGAGATTAAATATTCATTTTTGTATAAAACAATATTCATAGTTATTCTCCTGTCATGAAATCACTTTACATTCATTACAATTCCTCCCATATTTCCAATATCATTGGAATTCCCTATTTTATGCATTATGGATCAAGTTGGAAAGTGTTTATGGTTATTTTGTGTAGAATTATGAATGGATTTCATGTGCTTATGTGTGTGAATGAAAAGAGCCAATATTTTATTTTTGTTTTAGGAAGAGTGCTTGATGATAGAATAATCATTTTAATTCATACTCTGATTGAATTTTTCTTTTAAATATAATCTTTTTCAACATGGGTAGCCATGGAAGAGGATGAACAAGGGGAAAAACAATTTCTGGAAAAGAGTTCATAGAAGGCCACGATTTTCTATTCACTTTGATGATGACCCTCAGGAGATAAGTCAATTATTTCAAGCTGGGTTTTTTAACTTGGTTGTCCAAGGAGTCTTACAACCTCACCCTAGGCCTGAGAGACCCCCTTTTCAGCCTCGCCTTAATTTACCAAATGTCCATGTCGTTGTCCATGTCTTTCTTCAACCTAAAGTACCCATCAATGATGGGTGGAAAGAAATTTTCTAATAACCTGTAATTCACCATCATGGTTGGCCTATTGTCTCATTACCATTACCTCTTCCACCACCATTGAATCAACATGATCAAGTTGAACATGTCATCTCACCTTTCCAATCTTCTCATGCCAACAAGAAATTGAAGACTGCCATCCCTGAGCTTCTAACAAATAAATGAAATAAAGTGGCTTCTCCCTCTAAGGAATCTTCAGATTTAGTCACTTCTCATTCCCATCATAATGATGCACAATCCCATGTACTTAGAGAAATTCATCCCCAAGTTTCAAATCATCCCCTTGTTGCAAAAGTTAAGTTAGCAGATAAATCAAAGAAAACAACAAGTGGTGAGAAGAGGCAGATTGCCTCTCATAGTAAATATGGATTTTAATTGCTATGGAAATGTTTTGGATAGTTTTTATTATGATTTATGGATGGATATTTTGTTTTATTTTGGGCAACATGGATACATATATATTTTTGGACAACCAATATGTTTTATGGATGACAAAACATTTTTGACTATCTATATATATATGATTTTGGGAGATACAAAGGAAATTTTAAATACATATTGCGTGGATTTTGATGGATGACATATTTCAATTAAATGATGGAGTAACAAGGAGGGAATCATAATTAAAAGGACCTTTTCTTAAGATAATAGTTAAGGGGTCCCACCTATTAGTTACTATTTAATATATCCTTATTATTTATTATTGTTTATTATCACTTGTCTCAAATTTGTGTTAAATTAATTAACACTTAACTAAAAAGGTAGTTGGACCTATCACAACCTCTTTTGGAAGAGACAAAATCTCATTAAAAAGAAAGAGACAAGGGGAGAGAGTAAGGAAATAATTTTTTGATATAAGGTCTTCTCTTATACTTGTGAGATTACCATTTTCATTCATTCTAATTTTTCTAGAAATCTTAACCCTCTTGTTGACAACAGGGTCTTATTGAAGGTAACAAGATTCAAATATTGAGTCATATACTTCAACAACTTGTTATAGAAAGGTGGATCATTTATCTTAGTCAGTTTGTGTATTCTAATTTGTTTGTGGATTAAGTTTCATGACTGATAAATAATATTTTGCAGAGTCAGTAAATGGTGCTTATGTGGTAAAGTTGATCCATATTTTTAGCCTCAATCCTTTCTTGTTGTCAGATTCGTTTTGTATGGTGCCCATAGGAGGATTCTAAATATGATCTTGGTCCATGTCCTCACATGGATTTGAAAAGAGGATTATTTTTTGTAATTCAGAATGAAATCAATAAAGAAATCAGATTATTGATTTTGTCTCACTTGTGTATTATTCTGTTCTTTTTTCAGATTGATATCTCATTTATTACTTTGTCTTATACATAGTACATATTTTTTTTTTCCTTTTTTTTTTAATTTTCTCCTTTTTCACAGTTAAATAATAAAAAAAAGACCAACATTGGCTCCTAGTATTTATTACTTGTGAATTAAATTATTTTTTGTTTAAGGCTATAAACCCCAGGTAACATTCCCAACTATCTTACTCTAGCCAAGCAAGATTCAAAAATGATTGAGTAAGGTACTTCATACCTTTTCCTCAACATTTAGTTGGAGACCATACTGGGGATATCCCTCCATATCTCTATGGTTGTTGTAATTTATTTCTGTAGTTAATTTATTTTGTTTATTGTGCTTATTTTGCTTTAACTGATTTATTCCATGATTGTTCCTGTTACTAGAAATATCGATATTGGTGATGGTATTGATGATCAAACTATCATCTCTTTAACCCTATTCAATATTATTTTAGAAATAGCTAACACTAGGGATGAACTCCACTGCTCTTGGGGAGTCATTTATGAAGATATTATAATACAAGAATAGTGAGAAGCTTGACAAAGGAAACCCAAAAATCAATCTCATTATTGATTTTTTTTTTTTCTTATGTCCTCTAGCTCTCAGATCTCTCGGAGAACAAGGGGGTTTTCACCTGAAATTCTTCCTATATATGAAATATTAATAAGGAAGATTGTCATACAGAGACAACAAACCTCTCTTAGGTGAGCCTTATCCGATTCAACCAACTCTACCCTACCTATTGTTTCCTTCACCTCAAATATGACATCTTCTTGTGGCAGTAGTGGAACTGGGGGTTCCTCTTCTTCACAGCCCTCAACTTCATCTGTAATCGAGAATATCTTTATCCATCAAATTCCAATTCAGTCTACAACCAATCTAGCGAAATTCATTAAAAAACATGGCTTATTTCAATTTGAAGAACATGCTACCACCATCCCATGGCACATGTCTTCTACTTTAAATATTACACCAGTCACCTGACCTCTTCCAAAGTTTAAGGATCATCTACCTAATTTTTCGGGAAATGGCATGACACTACAAAAGAACACTTAGTGACCTTTTCTAACACTTGTCACAATATAGGGGCAAATGCCAAAAATACTTTCATGTGCTTATTTTTCAACTCTCTTGAAGGGAAGGAAGCTGCATATTTTTTTGAGTTACCCCCAAAAATATTCTCTACTTGGGAAGAATTGGTCTATTGGTTTAAATATACATACAGACAACCTAAAAGTCTGGTTGATCAATTAAGGGAATATAGTAATATTACTTATAACAACAGTGAAACTATTAAATCATTCAATCTTTGTTTCACTAAATTGTATAATCAAATTCATGAATTGATCCACCCTCGGAATCAGGATGCTTTCATGCATTATTATAATGCTTTGCCTTCTTGCTATCACCATATATTGGAATAAAAGGCTATATATAATCTCATATCTACACTTCAAACTTATTTTGAGTATGAAGAGAAGTTAGAAAGAACAAGTCTTCCTAAGGAAGATTATGTTAAGCAAATCAATATGCCTGCAATCTTGTAGCTTATGCAGGATATGAATAATAGAATGATCACTTATGAAAATAAAGAAATCACTTCCTCTTCTTATCCTACTAAGACTTCTTCTCAAGTGACTTTTATAAATCCAAATGATAATCATTTTCAACCAAAGGCTATTATGTCCCGTGCCTGGTGTAATATTTGTGAAGAAAATCATGATGAAAACACCTATGGAGTTAAAAAGAATGCTAAAGATAGAATATTTGGTAAGAGGAACGACACTACTATTGTTGTTCTAGATTGGGATCAACCTAATGGTGTTATGGTAGTTAATACTAGAAATAAATCTTACCCCAATTGGTAAAAAAAAATATTCTCCCCGCACTACTTCTGCTCCAAGCACATCATCCCAAGGAACCGATTCCCAGGCTGTCAAGACTCTGAACAGTCAAGGGACATATTATTTTTTTCCTCCCTCTAAATATAATATCCTTGATCAATTGGCTAATATTAAAGCAAATGATTCTCTTTTGGATATGGTTTCCATCCCAGATAAACAACAACATCTTAAATTTTTTTATGGAAGGTAAAATATCTATAGTAGCCAACTTGAATGAAAATCATGAGGGAGATGACTCAAATGTAAATTTAATAGGTTTACATAACTTTAAAAACCCTATAAAATATCCTCCATTTTGTGTTTCTGTAAATATTATAGATAAAATTTATCATTGTTGCCTCATATATTATGGATCTAGTCCAAGCGTTACGCCAAAGATTATTATGGAAGAGTTAGGCCTTTCCTGTACAAATGAAAACACAAGAAGTATGCTCTCCTATAATAATCAACAACAATCTACCATAGGTGAAATCAAAGATGTAACTCTAGTACTCTATGATCATCTTGAAATAAGAACCACCCTAAATATACAAGTAATTGATATGTCTGTAAGTAACTATCTAATCATTTTGGGTAGTGACTGGAAAGCCTTAAATGGTGGTTACCTTTCATCAGATGGATCACATTTATCCATCCTTAAGAATGGAAATAATATAATTGTACTAAGGGAAGGAAGGATTTCACCCTATATTAAAAGTGTTCCACATCCTAATATGAATTTTATCGAAGAATACATGGGTGTATATTCAATATTTGATGATGAAGATGACTTACATATTCAACCAACTTATTATGATGATGGTATGTGTCAAATGCATTTCAATGGCTCATTTTCAAACGAAGGTAATGAAGATGGAATCATTTTGTACTCACCTATAAGAAAAAATCTCAATTTCTCTTATATATTAGAGTTTGTCTGTACAAATAATGTTGTTGAGTTTGAAGCCTTATTATTGAGCATCGAAAATGCTTATAACCTTGGTTGTGGTCATCTTATAGTTTTTGGTGATTCTGAACTCGTTGTAAATTTAGTCAGGAAAATTTATAAACCCATCAACAAGTTATTAAAGTGATACATTGAGGTTGTGTTGGCCTTAATCTCAAATCTACTGTCATTTAACATCACTCATATAAAAAGAGAACTTAATTCCATAGCTGACAGGATAGTTGTTTTTGGAGCTTCACCCACAAGACAACTTTACCACAGAGGCTATATTGTACATTTATGTCTCTTTACCAGCCTCATCTCCTCGATAACAAAACATCATGGCAAGTTTTTTCAAATGATGAAGGCGTTTGTGCTTTCTTACAGATTGAACTCTATAATCCCAAGGAAATCATTTCCCTTGAAGATGATAAATTTCCCAAAGGATTGACTCCTCTTGAGAGTTCATTCTCGACGAGTGATCTAGGTAACAAAGAAAAGAATAAATAAGAGGAGTCAAAAATAAAAGTAAGAGATACTAATCCCTCGAATATTGGGACCTTTGAGTCTCCAAAGATCATTAAGATAGGTGCCCAATGTTCTAATGAAGAGAAAAATAAATTCATGGACCTGCTCCAAGAATTTCATGATGTTTTTTCCTGGTCATATGAGGATCTACATGGTTTTGATCCTAATTTTATACACAATGCAATTCCCATCAAGGAAGGGATGAAACTAGTTAGGAAAAAATAGAGACCTATCAATCGAGCACTTGAGGCTACAATCCAAAAGGAGTTAGAAAAAATCTTGAATGCCCATATAATATTTCCAGTTAAATATTTTGAGTGGGTTTCAAATATTGTACTGGTTCGGAAGAAAACAAGTCAGATTAGACTGTGTTTATTTTCATGATTTAAATAGAGCATGCATTAAATATAACTTTCCACTTCCTAACATGGAAATGATCTTACAACAATTTGTAGGATCTTAGATGATTTCCTTACTTGATGGGTTTTCGGGATATAATCGAATCAAGATTAAGAGGACTAATAGATATAAAACCACATTCACCACTCGTTGGGGCACCTTTGCTTATGAACACGTATTTTGTCTTATCTAATGTAGGTGCCACCTTTCAGAGAGTTATGCAGATATATTTTAATGATATTGTTGGAAAAATCATTCAAGTTTATCTTGATGATTTAACAATATACTCAAAAACCCAATCATATCACTTTGGTCATCTTCGAAAAATCTTTATGCGTTGTAGGAAATTTAGCGTTCTTTAAATCCTTCGAAATCCATTTTTGACATCACTCAAGGTCAAATTATTGGTCATATTGTTTATGACTCTAGAATAAGCATTGATCATGAGAGGATTGTCGTTATCTTAAATCTTGTTGCCCCAACATCTAAGAAATAAATTCAAGCTTTTAAGGGCATTACTAATTTTTTATAGAGGTTTGTTCTTGATTTTGTTGTCATTGTTAAACCAATCCATAATATAATTAATCAAGATTGTTCTTTCTCCTATATAGGTGACGTCGAGAATGCTTTCGTAAATATTAAGAAAGCAATCAGTTTTGCACCGGTTATGGTGAAACTGAATTTTGAAAAATACTTTGTCATATATACAAACACTACAGAAGAAGCAATTTTTGCTATCCTATTACAGAATCATGACCAGAATAATGAAAAACATGTAGCTTACATGAGTCAAAGCTTGTCAGACGATGAAATTAAATATTCTTATATTGAAAAGAATGCTTTTTCTCTGGTTAAATCTATAGAGAAATTTCATCATTCCATACTAGGAAAGCATACACAAGTAAAAGTCCCTTTGGATGCTATGAAATTTGTACTTTCACGAACTTATCTATCAGGAAATCTTGCACATTGGTTCGCAAAAATCCAAGAGCATGATTTAACAATCATGACTTCTAAAACCATCAAGGGACAAGAATTAGCCCTTCACTTAGCTCAACATCCTAAACCAAGTAAAATTTTTGAAGATGAAGAAAGTTCACTCTCAACATTGTTTTATATTGAAAATCAAAATCTTACTCTCACTGAAAACCCCTGGTATAAATATATTATTCATTACTTTCAATATCAAAGGTGTCTAGATCACTTGAATTATCATCAAAGAAGGAGACTCTGTCTTGAAGCTTCTAAGTATCTCATTCTGGGAGATTCTCTGTTTATAAGATCTATTGATGGATTGCTTCTACGATGTATAGATAATGATGGATCTCAAAAAATATTAAATGAAATTCACAGATCAATAACATTTGTTATTCATATTGGTGATCATTTTTCTGCCAAATCCATTGCTTTTAAAATAATTAGAATTGGTTACTATTGGCCATTCATTTTTCGAGATTCCTATCAATTCGAAATTCCAAAAGTTTGATGGTAAATAGCATCTTTCTGCTGTGATTTTACAGCCTGTCCTTCCAGTTTTTCCCTTCTCCAAGTGGGGTTTAGATTTTATCAGTCCTATTAATCCTCCATCTTTTGCAAGTCATATTTTTATACTAACAACCATTGACTAATTTAATAAGTGGGTTGAGGTTGCCCCTCTTAGACATGCTCAATATGAATAGGCGATTTCCTTCTTAGAATCCAATATATTTTCTAGATTTGGTCTTCCCTTAGAAGTTGTTTCAGATAATGGACCAACCTTTATTTCTTCAAAACTAAATCAGTTTCTCACTAAGCTTGGTGTCAAGAATTTCACTTCATCCTCTTACTACCCTCAAGGAAATGGAAAAGATGAGTCAATTAACAAAAATATGGTCAAAATTATGAAAATAATCATAGAAGACAAACCTCTCTAGTGGCACTCACTTCTCACTTATGATCTCAGGGTAGATCATACAACCATTAAGGCTAGTACATGATTTACCCTATTCCATCTCTCGTATGGCCAATAGGCTATCATGCCAATTGAATTAGAACTTACTTCATTACGTTTGACATTGCAAACTGAATATTTAAACTCTACTGATAGTTCTCAAAGAGTGAATTCCTTTCTTTCTTTGGAAGAACAAAGGAGTCATGCCTTGGAAAATTTGAAAACAAAACAACAAACAATGAATATATATTTCAATAAACGAGTGAAATATGTTGATTTTAAAGTTGATGAAAAAATATTTCTTTGGGATTCTACCCACGCTAAAAGAGGGAGACATTCTAAATTCCAAAAATTGTGGCTAGTTCCTTATAATATCTCTTATGTCCTTGACACAAATTCATACCTATTGAAGGACATGGATGCGAGATTATTCTCTTATAGCACCAATTGTTCACACTTGAAACACTATGTGGAACCAACTTGATTGTTGATTGTATATACTCTAAGTATGTGTGTTGTACATATTGTTTGTTTATCCATTTTAGGGATAGAATAAAATGGATCAGTTTTGTCATTTGTTAAGTCATTTTCTATAAATATTTTTTATCAGTAATGAGTGATCACACACAACTAAGATATTATGGTTCACTGTTATTTGAAATTCTAGTGGAATATGCCTTCAATTTCATTGTTGTTGTAGTATAGATGGTTTTTTATTTCCCCTTTTTTTACTTTCCATTTATTCCATCCATTCTAATTTAAAAGAGAATATCATATATAAATTATAGCGAAGATTGGATTCTCATTATTCGATCACATGATATGATTTTTACATCATTGTCCAAATAGGGCCAAACCCCCTCATACATCTCACTTTCCATGAGTTATTCCACCAAGTCCTAGTCCATGCATCCTTTGAATTTCATATTTCCCCCCTGTTGCACGATTGTTTACCTGGTTTCTATTGTTATACACCCCTGTTGAGTTCATTCAAACTAGAGTTTCTAATTTCTAAATATTCTATAATCAAATTTCCCTGTGGGGTCACCAGTTTGTTGACATACAAAAGCACAAGTCCTTCCTGCAGATAAATTGCAAAGCACTATTATTTATATAATCAATAATAATAACTAGTAGGTGGGACCCCTTAAAAACTAGCAAAGAAAATTGATTCCCTCCACTTGGCACATGATTTTTTCCAAACATTTTGGTTCTGGTCGAAGTTTAGTGGCATGCCTTTGACATATGCATAAATAACTGGCAAAATACTCAATGATATTCGCAAAAATAAATAAAGGGTCTTCAAATGATCTTATTGCAGACCAATTCAATGTGTTGTTTTATGTTGTAACATGTGTTAAAAGGGGGGGGTTATCAAGTTTTATTCTACATTTGACTTTGAGCTACCATATGAAAATATCAAATCTTTACCAATATCATCAAATAAAAATTCAAACACACTTAAAATTTAATGCAAATAACATAAGTCTTACTATATGTTACTAGGTTTGAATGGCTCATTTGTTTGGTTAAAATGTGTTACTACTTCTCATCGAGGATAAATGTGGGATATATGTTAAAGTGTTGGAATTAAGGTTTGAATGAACGTGGTGGTGAGAATTGGCATGATATATAGTATATGGCATGAATTTTGATGTTAAACTTTGTATTTGATATGTTGGAAGCGATGGATGATATGTGTTGGATGGTATATAACTTAGGTTTGATTTTTGGTATGCACTGAGTGTGCTCCACTATGGAAGGTTTAGTTGAAAACATTGAATTCTTGAGGTTGGTGGATGGAAGAAACGACATGTGGTAAATGGACATCATTCTTCCTCCTTTTTGAACTATACCACCATTTGTTATGCCATTCATTTAGAGTTTCAGTGTTGTTGTTAACTGATTGTTTCAGATTTCTTGGCCATTGTCAAAGATTTGGCATCATAGATGATTTTAGGGGCTAAATTTCACTCATGGGCTAATTTTTCATGGTTTTTCCAAAAATGAGATTCGCTATTTTAAAAATGATTCGCCCAAATTCTATAAGATAAAATTATTTTACCTTAAAAATCGCCAATTTTTTATAAAAAC
>JZKD02S0243035.1:228805-252624 GCA_000966675.3 Picea glauca | reverse complement strand
TTACTAATCTAAATCACAACTAATGGCCTAAAGCCGACATAAATAAAATAACATTACTAATCTAATATGCCCCAATTAAGTGGTAATGAGCCAATATTAGGGCTTAACAGGCATGGTCCTGATTGAAATTGGAAACACCTGTGTGTTTTGCTAGGCCCAATCAGGGTTATGGCTAATTTTGTAAATAGTTCCTGTGTGTAATTGGCTATGTTTGCCTCATATATATTATTGGATCATTGTGAAGATTATCAATGGTTACATCCACATTGATAAGGCTCGGGTTTTATGTTGATTGTAGTTTCGTTGCAACACCTTGTCGATTGATATGATGAAGACTATGTGTAATTGGGCATATTTTCGAAGTCTCTTCGTATTTGAAAAAGGGACGTGTATATTTTAATTGGGCACCGATTGTAAATTGGTAGATAGTGGATGTTTATTATTATAATGATGTATTATGGGATAGAGGTCGAGCATATTGTTGTGTGTTTTCTTTAAATTCTTAGTAGGAAAGAAAATAAATAAAAGATCAACGCTTTCTTAAACATGACTATTGAATGGAAAGTTTGTTTTGGTTATGAGTTAAGGTTACACAGACTATTATGAATTGAGGAATTCTGGGAAATTTAAATGTTACAACAAACAATTTGATACACAATAAATGTTGGTGTTTTTGGATTGATTTTAGTACAGAGTTATGATTATTGATTACTTAATTTGTTTTATGAACAATATTCATTAACTTCCATGCAATTCTCTCACTTTTTTTCACTTTATGAATCCCCTCACATTCCTAGATTCACTTTGCACGCTCTATTCTTAAAATTAAATTATAATTAAATGGAAACTCTGTATTATAGCAATTAAAGGATGACACGGAGATGGGTTAGATTTGATATGTTTTGTTATTACAACATAGTTGATTGTTTAATGATTTGTTGAGTAGTAATCATGATCTACTCCCTTTCATTTTATCACTTTTTTCTCAATACAACCCCCTCAGATATCCCAGAACCCTTATTCACCCCCTTCTCATTGAAAAGTATTAAACGATTTTTATGGATTGGATTGCATGGGTCTGATTTGTTGTTGAGCCAAATGTTGCATATTTAAAGAGATGTCATGTATGGTTTGTTTAAGAAGCTAGTTGATAATAAATGTTGCATACATGAATGAGCTTCTTCAAGTGAGGTATCCATGGCCGAAATAATAGGGGAAGAGGGAATTGGAACAGAGGCCCTAGAAGGCCAATATTTTCGATACATTTTGATGCAGATCCACAAGAGTTAAACCATCTCTTCCAAGATGGATTTTTCAACTGGATTGGATAATGGGTAGTCCAACCTAGGCTAGAAAGGCCTCCTTTCCAACCCTAGCATGTACTCAGTATCTCAGTTCCCCCTCATGTCTCATTACAACCTAAAGTCCCTGGAAATGACGGATGGCAAGATATTGTTCATCCAACAGTCTCCCAACATCATGGCTAGCCCAATTTGTCTCTACCTGCTCCTCCTCCACTGGTTAACCCAATTGTCCAAATTTCCCCTGCATACTCACCTATACACACACAAGCAAGAGACTCAAAACCAAAGCCCACCATGCACATGATAAAGGAAAAGTTGTTGTTGGCCCCTCCTCTCCCTCAAGTGATTCCACCAAATATGTTTCATCCTGCATGCACTTGAGAGATTGTTGCTCTCATGTTATCAGTGATATCAATCCTAAAGGATCCACACAGCCTAAGGCTAATTTAGAGAAATCAAAGGGAGATCAAAAAAACAAAGGGAAAATTACCAACCAAAGTGGCAAAAATGGTTTTTGAGTATATTTATATATTGATTGTTGAGAACAATTGACTATTGAAGTTTTTGGACAACATGTTATTTTGGATATTTTGGATATTATATTTTTGGATATGATTTAAAATATCATTGATATTAATTTTTAAATTATGAGAATGATGATGGGATCCACAAGGAGGGATGTGTTTGATTGATTGATTGACTAGTTGTGTTTATTTTTGTTAAAAAACTAAAGGGAGTCACAAGGGGTCCCACCTACTAGTTATTATTTATTAAAGACCCTTATTATTATTATTATATTAATCCTTCTCCTAAACTAAAATTTAGTTGAGTTTTAGTTAACTTAACTAAAAGAGGTAGTTTAACTACTTCAACTAATTTTGATTGCTTAAAGGAAAAAAGAGAAGGAAGAACAAGTGGAGAATAGAAGGAGAAAGCATACTAAGGTATTCTCTTGAGTTTTATTGAGATAGTTCATTTTTCATTCATTCTTTAATTCATTAAAAGGCTAATTCTCTTTTATGACAACAAGGTCCTATTTTAGACAACAAGATTCAAGGTTGAATTACACCATTCGGACACCTGTTTTTCAGAGGTGTTGATCTATCTTTTATAGTCTGTGTAGACTTGTTTGTTTATGAATTAAATTTCATGACTGATAAAGGATATTGTGCAGAGTCGAGTGGGAAGAAATCTGTGGCAAGATTATCCATCTTTTAAAGTTCAGTTTTTTACTTTCTGTCAGAAGTCCTTTTGTATGGTTTTCATTGGGGACATCTAAGTTTGACTTTGGTCCAAACTCCATCAGGGATTTTTGTAAAGAGAACGATTCTTTTGATTTCTTGGAATGAAATAAGCGATTTCTATTATGTCTCATCTGTGTTAAATTGTGACTTGGTATTTTTCTTTTGTCTCCGCATTTGATTTTGCATATGTTATATTTAGAAATTTATATAAAGATATTGAATTTTACAACAATCTTTTATTATAAAAAATCATCCTAAGCCCTTGTAACTAATACTTGTGGATTAGGAAACAAATTTTGAGGCTATAAACATAGGGTGATATTCTCGTCTATCTTGCCTTAAACAAGCAAGATATGAAAATGCATGAGTAAGATTATTTCATATCTTTTCCTCAACATTTATTTGGCGACCATACTAGGGAGATCTTCCATATCTCTCTGGTTGAGTTTTTATGCTTGATTATCATTGAATATATCTACTTTTTTTATTTTGATTCTTTGACTGTTTCATTTCTTAATGATTGTACCTATTTCAAGGCATCCTAATATTGAACCCGATCTTCAAGATCTAACCAACATTGCTTTAAACTTGTTTAATACCATCTTAGATATTTCTAATACCCGAGTTGAGATTAATCGCTCATGGGAAGAAATTGAATAAGACATAAGTGCCCAAGAATGTTGGGAATCTAGGCATTGACAGCTTAGGAATCAGAGATAAATTTATTTTTCCTTCAGTTTTGATATTCTTTTCATGTCCTTAGACCCTCATGTTTCTAGGATAAGAAGAGGTTTATCACTGGAAATTAATCCTATTGATGAAATAGGAAGAAGGAATGTTGTGTTATCAACCCAAAAAAGGTCCTCTAAGGAGAACCTTTCCAGATTCATCTAGTTCATCTTTCTATCCCTTACCTATCATTCACAATATGGCATCTAGTGGTGGCTCTGGTGGCATTGGAGGTGCTTCTTCATCTCAATATTCATCTTCGTTAGTGATTGGTAGCTTATATAGTCACCAAGTCCCTATCCAATCTACCACAAACCCTGCCAAAGTCATTAAAAAGTATGGGATTTTTCAGTTTGAAGAAGATGCTACAACCACCCCGTGGCATGTTTCCTCCCCTCTTAACCTGGCACCTGCTACTCATCCACTTCATAAATTCAAAGATAATATCCCTAGGTTTTCAGGGAATAACAATCTCACTACGAATGAACACTTGGTGGAATTTTCTAATGCATGTCACAACATAAGAGCCAATGAAAACGATACTTGTATGCACTTGTTTGTGAATTCCCTTGAATGGAAGGCTACAGACAATTTCTTCGATCTCCCTCCTAAGATTTTATTTACTTGGGAGGAGTTAGTCTATTGGTTCAAATCTACTTATGGGCAATCCAAAATCCCAACCGAGCAGTTACATGAATACAATAACATCACTGATAAGGATGGTGAGACTATCAAGTCCTTCAACTTGCATTTAACCAAGTTATACAATCAAATCCATGAACTCATTCGACCTCAGAACCAAGTCGCTTTCATGCATTACTATAATGAATTACCTTCCCCCTATCGTCATAGGCTTGAGGAAAAATCCATTTATAACCTTGATTCTTCTCTGCATACTTGTTTAGAGTATGAAGAACAACTTGAAAGAACATGTCTTCCTAAGGGATACTCAATTAAATAGACAGACATGTTCACCCTCTTACAACTTGTACAATACATGAATAATCTAATGATAGCGTATGAGAGAAAAGGAAATGTCTCTTCTCTTACCCCTGGAGCTTCATCTTCTTCTGCACCCCCTTTAGAAATCCGAATGAAAATATTTTTCAACCTAAAGCTATCATGCCTCGTAGTTGGTGTAACTTTTGTGAGGAACACCATGAGGAAAGTACATGTGAGGTAAGGAAGAATTCTAGAGATAAAATCTTTGGTAAGAGACCTTAAACTACCATCGTTTTCTTAGAATTTGTAGAGCTAGAAGATGTCATGATCATAAATACTAGGAATAAATCTTATGCTCCCAAAAAAAAATATGATCCTCCTCGCACTTCTTTTAGCCCAAGCTCATCCTCACCAGCTACTACTGTTCATGTTCATAAGGCTCCTGACAGTCAAGGAACTACCTCCTCTCTCCCTCTTCCAAATACAACATTCTAAATCAGTTGGCCAACATCAAAGCAGATGCAACCCTTCTGAAAATGGTTGTCATCCCTGAACAACATAAGCATCTAAAAAATTTCATGGAAGGAAAATATTTCGTTGTAGCCAACCTCTCTAAAGAGATATATGAAGAGGATTTGTCTGTAAATAAAGTAGCTGTACATAACTTTATATACCCTGTGAAAAAAACCCATGTTTTGTATTTCTGTAAAGATTATGGATAAGATTTCCCATTGTTGCCTCATTGATGACGGTTCGGGCTCAAGTGTAATGTCGAATATTATTATGGAAGATCTAGGCTTGTCTTGTACAAATTAAAACACCAAAATCATTCTCTCTTATAATAGTCTACAACAAATGACCATAGGTGAAATCAAGGACGTGACCTTGGTTTTGTGCGCGCACCCTGAAATAAGGACAACCCTTAATATTTAGGTAATCGATATGCCAGTAAGTAACTACTTGATCATCCTAGGAAGAGATTGGAAATATTTGATGGGTGGATACCTCTCACTCGACGGGACACACTTATCCATTCCTCAGAATGGTAAAAACATCATAGTCCTCAAAGAGGGAAGAATTTCACCTTACACAGAAAGTGTCACACAGCCTAATGTAAATTATATCGAGGAGGACCTAGGAGTGTATTCCATATTTTTCGAGGAGGAAAACACTACCTTGGAACAAATCAACTTAGACAACGAGACGTGTCATATGCTCTTTGATGGTTCATGCTCCAATTAAGGAAACATAGCTAGTATTATCTTGTACTCTCTTGTGGTAAAAATTCATAACTTTCCTTATAGGTTAGATTTTTCTTGCATAAACAATGTCACTGAATTTGAAGCATTACTGTTAGGCATTGGAAATGCCTATAACTTGGGTTGTGGTCACCTTACATTTTTGGGGGATTTCGACTTTTTATGAACCTTGTACGTAAGATATACTCTCCTAGTAAAAATTTAATGAAACGCTACACCCAAATTGTTTGGGTGCTGATCTCGAACCTACTATATTTCAACATCACTCATGTTAAAAGGGAATTGAACTCAATGGCTGATCGGTTAGTTGTTTTTGTAGCCTCTCCTAATCGACAACTTTTGCCACAAAGAACTGATTGTATTTTTCAATCTCTGTGTCATCCACATATCCCTGACAATATAGAATCATGGCAGGTCTTCCCTAGTGATGAAATCATATGTTCTTTCATTCAAAATGAACCTTATAAGCCTAAGGAAATTATATAAATGGAAGATAACAAGATTCCTAAAGGCTTGAATCCTCTAGAAATTTCATTTTCATTGAGTGATGTAGGCAACAAAGAGAAACATAAAGAAGAGGATTCAAAAAGGAAAGTGGGTGAAACCATTTCCTTGAACATTAGAACATCCGAGTCTCCAAAGAATGTCAAAATAGGTGCCCAATGTTCTGATGAAGAAAAATTGAAGTTCACCAGAGTGCTTGGTGAATTTCAAGATTTTTTTTCTTGGTATTATGAGGATATTCATGGTTTTTATCTTGCTCTTATACAACATGATATTCCTATCAAGGAGGGCATAAAACCAGTTAGGAAAAAACAAAGACCCATTAACCTTGCGCTAGAAGAAACTATTCGAAAGGAGTTGGAAAAACTATTCAAGGATGGGATTATCTTTCCGGTTAAGTATTCAGAATAGGTTTATAACTTGGTTCCTGTTTGGAAAACAACTGGTCAGAACAGATTATGCATAGATTTTCGCACATTGAATCGGTCTAGTATAAAAGATCATTTTCCTCTCCCTAATATGGAAATGATTTTGCAGCAGGTTGCAGGGTCACAGATGATGTCCTTACTTGACAATTTCTCTGGTTACAATCAAATCAAGGTAAAAAGGGCGGATAAATATAAAACCACTTTTATTACTCGTTGGGGAACTTTTTCTTATGAACGTATGCCTTTTGGCTTATCAAATGTAGGTGAAACTTTTCAAAGAGGTATGCAAATAGATTTTGACAATCTGATCGACAAAATTATTCAGATCTATCTTAATGAATTAACTGTGTACTCTAAAAAATGATCATATCATTTTGGTCATCTTAAAAGAGTTCACATGCGATGCAGGAAATTTGGCATTTCTCTAAATCCTTATTAGTCTATTTTCGGCGTTACCAAGGAAAAGCTCCTTGGACACATTGTCTCTGATTCAGGAATAAACATTGATCCTGAAAGGATTGCTGCTATCCTAAATCTTCATGCTCCCACTTCCAATAAGGAGGTTCAATATTTTATGGGGGTTATTAACTTTGTCCATAGGTTTGTTCCTGATTTTGTTGTAATGGTCAAGCCAATTCATAATTTGCTTAAGCAAGATCATTCCTTTTCTTGGACAAATGATGTTGAAAATGATTTTGTAGGGATCAAGAAAGAAATTAGTTTCACACATGTTCTAGCGAAGCCATATTTTGAGAAGGAATTTATGATATATACTATTGCCACATAGGAAGTAGTTTCTTGTATCCTCATGCAAGTTGATGACCAAGGTAATGAAAAACCAGCAACTTACATGAGTCAAATATTGTCTGATGATGAGTTTAAATATTATTTTAATGAAAAACATGTTTTCTCTCTTGTTAAAGATGTTGAAAAATTTCGCCACTTCATCTTAGGTAAGAATACGTTGGTAAAAGTCCCTTTACCTGTTGTCAATTTTTTTCTCTAACAGACTTATCTTTCAGAGAAGCTTGCACATTGTCTTTCCAAGATCTAGGAGCATGATTTAACTATCGTGACTTCTACCACCATCAAGGGACGTGAATTATCCCTTCACTTAGCTCAACATGTTGAAACTAGTGAAGAAATTGATGAACATGATAGTTCTCTATCAGCACTGTTCTACATTGATAATCAAATCCTTCCGGTGTATGAACATCCTTGGTATAAAAATTTGGTTTACTATTTTCAAAATCAAATATGTCCAGATAACTTAGACACTCATCAAAGAAGAAGGCTTCGTCTCGAATCTACTAGATACGCCAGTATAGGAGACCTCTTGTTTAGAATATTTGTCGATGGTATGTTGCTTCATTGTGTAAACAACAAGGAAGCACATAAACTGTTGCAAGAAACTCATGGTTCTCAAAATTCCGGTATTCACGTAGGAGGTCATTTTTCTGCTAAAACCATTTCTTTTAAGATTATCATAAAAGGATACTATTGGTCTTCAATCTTTCGTGATTCTTATGATTTTTCCATATCTTGTGACAAGTGCCAAAAAATTGTTGGGAAAGAACGCCTTTCATCCATTCTGTTACAACTTGTCCTCTTAGACTTTCCCTTTTCTAAATGGGGTTTGGAATTTATTGGTCCTATTAATCCTTAGTCTTCAGCAGGACAAGTCTTTATCTTGATAGCCACAGACTATTTTACAAAATGGGATGAACTTATCCCACTTAAACATTCGATAGATGATCAAGTGATTTCTTTCCTTGAAAATGATATTTTTTCCATATTTGGTCTTCCTTTGGAAATTGTTACAGAAAATGGTCCCGCTTTTATTTCTGCTAAGATGACCCAATTTTTATCTAATTTGGGGGTTAAACATTTTACCGCATCAACTTATTACCCCCAATGAAATGGGCAGTCTGAATCTACCAACAAGAATCTAGTGAGAATTGTCAAAAGGCTCATCAAAGATAAACCTCGTCAATGGCACACCCTCCTCACTTACGCCCTTTGATCAGATCGAACTACCACCAAGGTGAGCACTGGTTGCACTCCTTTCCATCTTTTTTATGGTCAAGAATCCATTATGACTACTGAGATGGAACTTTCTTCCTTAAGGTTAATGCTACAGGTCGAAGAAATAAATTATTTTGATGTTTCTCAAAGGATGAATGCACTCCTGGATTTAGAGGAGCAAAGGATGTTTTCCTTGGGTAATATAAAGACAAGACAACAGACTGTTAAAAAATATTTCAACAAGATTGTCAAAGCTATCAAATTTAAATTCAATGAGAAGGTATTGCTATGGGATTCATCTCATGCTAATAGGGGAAGACATTAAAAGTTTCAAAAATTATGGTTGGGTCCTTTCAAGATCTCTTTTGTCCTGGGTGAAAATTCTTACATTCTAAAGGATTTACAAGAGAGATTGTTTTCCTACAACAATAACGGTTCTCACTTAAAAAATTACGTGGAACCAACTAGAAGAGTTTAACGTTGTTTGGATTGTTATGTATTTTAATAGTTTTCAATTTTTCTTTCATTTTAGTAGTTTTCATTTCTACTATTTTCATTTCTGTCATTTCAATTCTTCTTTCATTTTAGTAGTTTTCATTTATGTTATTTTAATTTATGTCATTTCGTTTTTGCTCATTCCAATTTTTCTATTCATTTCTGTTATGGCATTTCTTGATTTTTATTCTTTTGATTTCAATTTCTATATAAAATGAAATGTTGGATCAGTTTTCCACAGCGACACTTCTGCAAATTATTGTTAATCAATATTACACGGTTGTTATGATGTTCCCCCTGAAGGCATCATTGAATTTGTTATATGCTTTCACTGATGTTTTATGAGATAGTTGGTTACATCTCGCTTCTTCTTTCTGTTTCTTCATCCATTTCAAGATTCAAAAGAGAAAGTTCATAATTTTTTTATTCTTGAAGTTAAGAGAAAATTTTAGTTGAATGATTATGCTTATAGAGATAAACCCCCTCATACTTAACACTTTCCATGAGTTATTCCCAAATTCTCGGTCATATTTCCATTAAATCCGCTCACTTCCCCCTGTTGCATAATCATTCTGATTTATATCTTCTTGATATGATGTTAATTGGTTTGCGAAACCAAACACTCTGAGTTCTTAATCTGTTGGAAACAAAATTTCCTATGTAGTCACCAGTTTGTTGACGATTGAAATTGAAACAATGAATTCCTCCTGCAAAGTATTGCTAAAGGCCTATTATTTAACTATGCTAATAATATAATACTAGTAGGTGGGACCCCCTTGCAGACTAGAGGCACAAGGATAGACATATCACACATTTTTATGTTGTTGTTTTGATGTTGCTTACACAGTCCTACATGATTGACAATGCAGTCTTGGGTTCATTTTGAGATAGTAACATGTGGATGATGCATTTTATGGAATGCTTCTGCGATTCAAAGTATTTTTTGTTGTTGTTATGATGGGCATGTATTTACAGTTTCTATGATTGTGATTGATTACCTAACCACATATATACAAGAGATATGTTAGTGATAAAATAATCAAAACAAATAAAGAAAACCTATGAAAAAAATCCTAAAGGGAAAGGATCTATGTTTGAGCTATGATAAAAGGTTATATGCAAATTCGAATGGAAAAGTAAAAGGATGTTAGTGTTAGTCCTAACTATTCTACTATGGTTAGTTAGTGGCTATTTGATTGTCATTATATTTTATTTGGGCGCATATAGCATTGCAATATGTATGATGGCATAGAACTTGGAAAGGGTTAACGTGTAAATGTTTGGGTGGTGCACTACGCAAGGGATATCATCACAAATTTCAAATGTTTGTGCATTGAATACATGGTTTAATTTATTGGTGAATGTTTGGTTGTCTCGTACTTCAAATTGAATAGGCCAGGAGATGGAAGCGATGTGCATTTGTTGTACGTCACTCCATACTACCCCTATCGGTCGTCACCCTAACATTGTTCCTTGTTGCATTTTAGGTCTATTGGTTGTGAAGCTCCACATTTCAAGCTCTTGGAAAGAAGAAGGCTCGGCCAACTCACCCTTTTAAGCGTTTTTTTACATGTATGGTTATTTTTCTCTACATCCATGAAATATTCTTTGTGTATGAACAAATAATGGCTCAGTATTGCTTGGATTTGTGTTCCTGAAAATTTCAACTGTGTAAATGCATGTTATTTCTCTTTGAGATGACTGTAAAATGTTTTGGATTGCAAACAAAAGAATTGGGTTTTGTTTAAGTTGTGCATTGACTAATTGCTTGGTCGGTTTAATATCGTGATGGGTCTCTGTGGATAATAAGTGAATGTGGTACATATCGCTTTGTATTAATGGTGGAGGGTTTCGTTCTATGTATTATCATTAGTTTTTCCCTCACAATCATGATTGTAACCCTTATCCAGTCACATTCACATTTCCATTTGGTTAATGTGTTATTTATTCAAACCCAGAGTCATGGTTGTTGGCTCATTCTCAGTGTCTTTTCACCGAAGTATCCCAAGGTCCAGTCTTGGGGTGGCCATAACATTAATATGTGTTGTATCGTTGTACTAGTTATATCTTGGTGTTATGATGTATGCGTCCTCACTGGTATTCTTGTCAGGTTGTTTGACTCTTAGTAAAATGGACAAAGAGGTTATATCTCTGTGTGTTCTTTGAATAACTATCATTGTTCAGTTAACTTCACCTCTCCTCTACAAGCGTTAAATGCACTATGTGCATTGGGTTATTATCTGCCTGCCTTTGCACTCCTCAGGTGTTAATCATGGTCTTGTCCAAGACTTGGAGTAATAAGGGGATTGTGTGGATCATTGTTGTATCTTTTTCAAGGGTATTCTGCCTATGATTGATAATTCTCGGAAGACCTCTAGCTCTCTGTCTTATGGTTAGAGGATGAAAACTCTCTTTTTGTCTTCTTGATTTTGATTGTAATAGACCTGATTCGGTTTCCAACTATATGTGCTCCCTTCGGGCACCTTTTTGGTTATCAAATATGACTTTATCAGTGGAATGGTTATGGAGGTTTTTCGTCGAGTTGTTGTCTCATCTTTCTATGATAAAATTGGTTGAATATTTATAGGTTCTTGCATACAGTTGAGAATTGTCTTCTTTCATTATGGTGTTTTTACTAGCGTGGTCTTGATTGAAATTGGAAACACCTGTGTGTTTTTCTAGGCCTAATCGGGTTTATGGCTAATTTTGAAAATAGTTCCTGTGTGTAATTGGTTATGTTCGCCTCGTATATATTATTGTATCATTGTGCAGATTATCAATGGTTACATCGAAAATGATGAGGCTCGGGTTGTATGTTGACTATGGTTTCATTGCAACACCTTTTTGATTGATATGATGAAGACTGTGTGTAATCAGGCATATTTTGGAAGTTTGTTCATATTTGAAAAAGGGACTTGTATATATTTTAATTGGGCATCGATTGTAATTTGGTATACAATGGATGTTTATTATTACAATGATGCATTATGGGATAGAGCTTGATCATATTGTTGTTCGTTTTCTTTAAATTCTTAGAAGGAAAGAAAATAAATAGAATACCAACGCTTTCTTAAAAAAGAAAGTTGAATGGAAAGTTTGTTTTGGTTATGCGTTATGGTTACACAGACTGTTATGAATTGAGGAATTCTGGGAAATTTAAATGTTACAACAAACAATTTGATACATAGTAAATGTTGGTGTGGTGTTGGTGTTTTTTGGATTGATTTTAGCACAGAGTTATGATTATTGATTACTTAATTTTCTTTATGAACAATATCCATTAACTGCCCTGCCATTCTCACTTTTTTTCACATTATGAATCCCCTCACATTCCCAGATTCACTTTGCACGCTCTGTTCTTAAAATTAAATTATAAATAAATAGAAACTCTATATTATAGAAATTAAAGGATGACACAGAGATGGGTTACAATTGATATGTTTTTTTATTACAACACAGTTGATTGTTTAATGATTTGTTGAGCAAATATCACGATCTGCTCCCTTTCATTTTATCACTTTTTGCTCAATACAACCCCATCAGATATCCCAGAACCCTTATTCACCCCCTGCTCATTGAAAAATATTAAATGATTTTTATGGATTGGATTGCATGGGTCTGATTTGTTGTTGATCCAAACTTTGTTTCATATTTAAAGAGATGTCATGTATGGTTTGTTTAAGAATCTAGTTTCTAATAAATGTTGCATATAAGAATGAGCTTCTTCAGCAGAGGTAGCCATGGCCGAAATAATAGGGGAAGAGGGAATTGGAATAGAGGCCCTAGAAGGCCAAGATTTTTGATACATTTTGATGCAGATCCACAAGAGTTAAACCAACTCTTCCAATCTGGATTTTTTAACTAGATTGGACAAGGGGTAGTCGAACCTAGGCTAGAAAGGCATCCCTTCCAACCCCAACATGTCCCGGGTATCCCAGTTCCCCCTCATGGCTCATTATAACTAGAAGTCCCCGAAAACGATGGATGGAAAGAGATTGTTCATCCATCAGTCTCCCAACATCGTGGCTAGCCCAATTTGTCTCTACCTACTCCTCCTCCACAAGTTAACCCAATTGTCCAAATTTCCCCTACACACTCACCTGTACAGTCTTCCCATGCAAGCAAGAGACTCAAAACCGAATCCCACCATGCACATGATAAAGGAAAAGTTGTTGTTTCCCCCTCCTCTCCCTCAAGTGATTCTGCCAAATATGTTTCATCCTAGGTGCACTTGAGAGATGATTTCTCTCATGTTATTAGTGAGATCAAGCCTAAAGGCTCCACACATCCTAAGGCTAATTCAAAGAAATCAAAGGGAGACAACAACAACAAAGGGAAAATTGCCTCCCAAAGTGGAAAATATGGTTTTGAGTATATTTTTTTATTGATTGTTGAGAACTGTAATATTCCAGATATAAAAAGTATGCAGAACAGAAATAAAATGCTAGAAATGGAAGATGAACAACGATATAACCAGAATAACACCACAATAATATTGAAATGATAACAGAATAACACTATAAAGAGCACTTCGACTACTGAGAGTAATGTTCACCTACCTCTTCGAGGGGGAAACCTCCAGTCAAGTAGAGCTCTATTACAATAATATCCAAGCTAGGGTTCTCATACCCTCGATTCCTATTTATACTAAATATGTCTATCAAGAGAACCATCTAGAGGAATATCCTTCTCGAAGTGGAAGCTTCGATTAGGTCTTCTTACATTCGACTTATTCTACCTTATTGCAAGGCCTTATTAATGGTGACCTTTATTACATCAGAATACATTGTTCTACCTACGTAAGGGGTTAGTTCCCTAATATGTCCTCCCCCTTAAAAATAGCCTTGTCCTGAAGGTTTGAGATGTGGAAATTGCTTCAGAATGGTAGCTGGTTCCCAAGTGGAATATGCTAGAGTTGTCTCTTTCCACTGGACTAATACTTCCTTGATGGTTCATTGACGCAGGCGACGCTCATGTTGGTCCAAAACTACTTGTGGTTGTATCCAAATGGAGCCTTCTTCATCCAACTCGGGAAGGTTGGTTTGAGTTTGGCACTTAGTTCCAATCACCTTCTTCAAGCATGAAACATGAAAAATAGGATGTAGCTTAGAATGTCTGGGCAAAGCTAACTGATAGGCCACCTATCCCGCATGCTTGAGAATTGTATAAGGACCATAAAATTTGGGCGCCAACTTCTGACAATGGTCAGCCTTGAGGGAATTTTGTTTGTAAGGTTGCATTCGAAGAAACACCTGATCGACTTCTGCAAATTGATGTTCAGAGCGACCTTGATCTGCTTGTTGCTTCATGCAATTCTGAGCCATGACCAAATTGTATTCGAGGGTACGGATAATAGTCTCTCGAACTGTAAGCATTTGGTCAATCGTCTGGACCTTCGAGACACCTGGTAAATATGAGATAACTGAAGGTGGATTTTGTCCATAGGCCACTTCAAAAGGAGTCATGCATGTAGTTGTATGGTATGAAGTGTTGTACCACTATTCAGCTAGGGGTAACCATTGAGCCCGCTGATTTTTCTTTTTTGATGCAAAACACCTCAAATATGTTTCCAAACACTTTTTGACAACTTCAGTTTGACCATCTGTCTGGGAATGATAAGTTGTGTTGAGATGCAATTGGGTGCCTTGTAGCTTGAATAGCTCTTGCCAAAAATTGCTGGTGAAATTTGGGTCGCGATTAGAAATAATAGAATGCGACATGCCATGAATCTTGAAGACCTAATCCATGAAAAGTTGAGCCACTGTGGATGTTGTAAATGGGTTTTGAAGAGAATAGAAATGAGAATACTTGGAAAGGTGATCAACTACCACCATGATGATTGCTTTATTACCCAATTTAGGTAAGCCTGTAATAAAATCCATAGAGATATCCTTCCAAATAGCAGGTTGAATCGGAAGTGGTTGCAGTGTGCCAGGAGATTTGACTGTTTCTCCCTTGTTGTGCTGACACACATCACATTTGGCCACAAAATTATGAATGTCTTATTTCATACCATCCCAGAAGAAAGAACGTTTGAACCTGTCATAGGTTTTGCTAAACCCGGAGTGCCCAGTTGTGGGTGTATCATGAAGCTCAGAAAGCACCGTGGATTTAAGTTTTGACTATTTACTTAAATACAAACGGACTTTGTATCGAAGATCATCATGGAGCCATGATTACCTTGGGGAAACTAGAGAATTGGACTGCAATTGTTGTATCAAATGCGAACTTTTGGGATTATGTAGCCATTCCTAGAGAACGGCTTGGAGCCAATCTGGTACAATGAAGGAGAGAGAAAAAAGGGAGCCTTCATATTCATATTTTTGAGAAAGTGCATCGGCCACCACATTGTCTTTTCCTTTCTTGTAAATGATATCATAATCATATCCAAATAGCTTAGTCACCCATTTTTGTTGCTCTGGGGAGGAAATGTGTTGTTCCAGAAAATACTTGAGGCTTTGATGGTTTGTCTTAATTTGGAAGCATTGCCCCAATAGATAAGGGTGCTACAAATCAATGACATGCAGAATAGCCAACATTTCCTTTTCATAAATTGATTTGCCCAAATTTCGTTCAGAAAGTTGTTTGTTGGTAAAGGCCAAAGGTCGACCCTCTTGCATAAGGACAATGCTAATACCTTTCCCTGAAGCATCACATTCCAGAACAAAAGTCTTTGTGAAATCAGAAAGGTTTAGGACTGGAGTGGTGCACATGGCCATCTTCAAGGTTTGAAAATCCTAAGCAACTACTGGGGTCTAAGTAAAAGAATTATTTTTAAGGAGTGTCATGAGAGGTGCCGCAATCTTTCCATAATTCTTAACAAACTTGCGATAATAACCTGTTAGGCCCAGAAATCCTTGCAATATTTTGAGAGTCTTTGGGTGAGGCCAATATTGCATAGCTTCAATATTTTTAGGATCCACCCTGACGTCGTTCTTGCCAACAAGATGGCCCAAGTACTCAACTTCTGAGGCACCAAAATCACATTTAGATTATTTGAAAATTTGGTGTTGAAAGAGTAGATGGAGAACTCATTCCACATGAGCAAGGTGGTCTGTCCAGGTTTTTCTATAGATGAGGATATCATCAAAGAAAACTAAGACAAAATGATGGAGAAAGGGGTGAAAGACATGATTCATGAGGATTTGGAAGGTGGAGGGGGCATTACACAAGCCAAAGGGAATGACCAAAAAATCATAGTGGCCCTCATGAGTTCTAAAGGCAGTCTTAGGAATGTCTTCCTATTTCATATGGATCTGGTGGTAGCCAGAACGAAGATCACGTTTACTAAAGAACTGGGCACCACTCAATTTATCCAAGAGGTCATCAATGACAGGAATGAGAAATTTGTCTTTAATGGTGAGTTTTTTGAGGGTGTGAAAGTCAGGACACATGCCAAGAACCTTCTTTCTTCAGGACCATGACCATAGGAGAAGAGTAGGGGCTTGTACTAGGGTGGATAACACCTGCGTTAAGCAGTTCTTGAACCATTTTCTCAATTTCATTTTTTTGGGAAAAAGGGGTGACGATAGGGATGGATATTGGGAGGGAGGCTTCCTAGTATAAGGGGAATGGAATGATCATGAACACCACGGGAAGGCGATATCCCCTGGGGAGTGGAAAAGACCATTTGATTTTTAGAGAGGATGGATTGGAGGTCTTGTGGCACAGAGGGTGTCTCAGTTTCTTGTATGGCATGAAGTTGGGAAATAATTCCAGAATGACCTTTTTTGAGAAGCTTTTCCATGCGATGGGAACTAATGATCTTAGTTGAATCGACGGTGATGCCTTGGAAATTATATTTTTGACTCTTCTAGTTGAATTGCATGGTTAATTCCTTGAAATCCATGAGAATGGGACCCAAAGTCCTTAGCCAGTCTGCACCCAACACAATGTCACAACTGCTCATGTCGATAGCAAACATATGAGATTTTAGGTGGTAGTCACCAATTTGGAGACACACATTTTCACAATGCCCTCCACATTTCATGGAGTCGCCATTGGAAATCATGATTTGGAAATTATTGACTGCATGGATATAGCAATGAGTTTCTTGGGAAATGTAGTGATGAATAAAATTATGGGTCTGCCACTATCAACCAGAATGATGGCCTTCCTATTCTTGATGTAACCAATTAGCTTGAGGGGTTGGGGAGCAGAAAAACTAGTGAGAGCATTTAGGGAAATGGTTGGTTCTACTTCGGGAGGGTATGAGGGAGGGGTTATGTCTGTGGTTTCAAGTGACTTAGACACAAGGGGAGTTTCAACCTCCTCTTTCGAAACATCCTCCGAGATGGCCATAAAAATATTTTGTTCCTTACACTTGTGGCCCGAAAAATATTTTTCATCACAATTATAACAAAGGCCTTTGAGTTGGCTTCATCCATTTCATCCCTGGTCAATTTTTGGATCTTTAGTGGAGCAGAGGGAGTAATGGGATTTACTGGTTTAGTGCGAGGAATAAAGGAGGGTTTTAGGTTTTGAGAAGATACATCATGTTGTTCTTCTTTATCTCTTTTAGTAGCCTCCACCTAACTCTAAGGCTGAGCCATGAGTACATGGGCACGAATCTAATCCTTGAGGCCACCGATAAAACATTCTCGAAAAAAGGAATTAGACATGCCCTCTGTCCAAAAATACAGGCTCTCAAAAGAAGCTATAAAGTCTTCCACTATTCCAGATTGTTTTGACTTTGTCAAATGTCCTAAATGGTCGGTGTCAGTGTCAAAGCGTTCATAAAGATCTACCACAAAGTGTGTCCAAGCAATATACCCTTGACGGGATGTTTTTCTCCATTGCCACCATTGCCAACGTTCTTGATCTAGATGGAGAACACCATACTGGAGTTTGGCCAAGTCATCTATAATGTCATATAAAGAGAAATAATGTTCCATTTGGGTTACCCAACTAGTGGGATCCGAGCTATTAAATTTGGTCACATCCACCTGCGGAAGGCATAGGTCATGCTGAAAGTGATGAGGATGAAAATTATGGGAATGAGAGGAAGTTTCAGCTTCGGTATGTGTAGGTGGGTCAGATAAAGGGTTATCTGCAGGGATATGCATCTTGGTGCAGATCATCAAAACGATAGATTCAAGTTGGGTATTCATGTCTTGTTTGAGTTCCTCGATTGAGGCGGGGATGGAGGACTGGATGGTTGTATTGATGGAGGCAACATTGGCACTGAGTTGTTTCACTTATTTTTGGGTCTCTATGAAATTAGATTGCAAGGTATTGAAGTGAGCTTCCAAGTCTTAGCTACGGGTATGGGCCATGATGATGAGGGAATCGAAATGGGGGGGGTGGGGTAAAAACTTTTTCTGAAAAATGATATGTATGAATGTGATAAGGGAGAAGAGATAAAGCCAATGGAATAGGTCTCAAATAATGGTGCAGTTATACTCCGGTCTGAAAAATACTATAGTGATGAAATTCCCAAATGCTTAACCAAAAAGAAATGTGTAGTGATTTGGCAACCTGAACACAGTTGCATGGAAATAGATCTTGTTTGTTTTAATTTTTTTGTTTCCATCCCCAAGGTTTAGGTATTCAAGGGTTCTATAGAAAAGGGTTTTCCCTGTGCTATAGATATTTGATACACGTGTGGGTTCCAATAGTAGTACTCAGCCCAATATCTCAGGGCACTAACTAAGGAGGCTAGACCGTGCCCTTAATCGTACTACCCAACTACCCAGGTACTAGAGAGTGTCTTCCCGAGTGTTGTTCTCAGTGGCACTATAGTATTTAGGTGGCCGATCAGTTTATCTAAAGAGGGCTTCAGGAAATCTAGGTCGATCCGTACACAGGTGATGTCTGATGCGCTACCACTCGAAGGGGTACCAACAGGGGTTACAAGGGTGGCCAACATATGTGCTCTTAAGAACCACTTGTATTTCCTGCGTGTATGAATCCCTCAACCGCAATTTTATGCATGTAATGACAAATCTTTGTGGATTAAAGATGTCAAAATATGTCTCTACCCTAAAAAAAAATTAACCCACAATTTTATGCCAAGGAAAGTGCTCTGATACCACTTGCAATATTCCAGATATAAAAATTATGCAGAACAGAAATAAAAATGCTAGAAATGGCATATGAACAACAATTTAACCAGAATAACACCACAATAATACTGAAATGATAACAGAATAACACCAAAAAGAGCACTTCGATTACTGAGAGAAATGTTCACGGGCCTCTTCGAGGGGGAAACCTCCAGTCGATCACAGCTCTATTACAATAATATCCAAGCTAGGGTTCTCATACCCTCGACTCCTATTTATACTAAATATGTCTATCAAAAGAACCATCTAGAGGAAGACCCTTCTAGAAGTGGAAGCTTCTATTAGGTCTTCTTACATTTGACTTATTCTACCTTATTGCAAGGCCTTATGAATATTGACCTTTATTACATAGGAGTACATTGTTCTACCTACATAAGGGGTTAGGTCCCTAACAAGAACAGTTGACTGCTGAAGTTTTTGGACAACATACTATTTTGGATATTTTGGATATTATATTTTTGGATATGGTTTAAAATATCATTGATATTAATTTTCAAATTATGAGAATGATGATGGGATCCACAAGGAGGGATGTGTTTGATTGATTAACTAGTTGTGTTTATTTTTGTTAAGAAACTAAAGGGAGTCACAAGGGGTCCCACCTACTTGATATTATTTATTAAAGACCCTTATTATTATTATATTAATTCTTCCCCTAAACTAAAAGTTAGTTGAGTTTTAGTTAACTTAACTAAAAGAGGTAGTTTAACTACTTCAACTAATTTTGATTGCTTAAAGGAAAAAAGAGAAGGAAGAACAAGTGGAGAATAGAAGGAGAAAGCATATTGAGGTTTTCTCTTGAGTGTTATTTAGATAGTTCAGTTTTCATTCATTCTTTAATTCATTAAAAGCTTAATTCTCTTTTATGACAGCAGGGTCTCATTGTAGACAACAAGATTCAAGGCTGAATTACATCATTCATATGCTTGTTTTTCAGAGGTGTTGATCTATCTTTGATAGTCTGTGTAGAATTGTATGTTTATGAATTAAATTTCATGACTGATAAAGGATATCGTGCAGAGTCGAGTGGGAAACAATCTATGGCAAGTTGATCCAACTTTTAAAGTTCAGTTTTTTACTTTATGACAGAAGTCCTTTTGTATGGTTTTCATCGGGGACATCTAAGTTTGAATTTGGTCCAAACTCCCTTAGTGATTTTTGTAAAGAGATCGATTATTTTGATTTCTTGGAATGAAACAAGCAATTTTTATTTTGTCTCATCTATGTTAAATTGTGACTTGGTATTTTTTCTTTTGTCTCCACATTTAATTTTGCATCTGTTATATTCAGAAAATTATATAAAGATATTGAATTTTACAACAATATTTTATTATAAAAAATCATCCTAAGCCCTTGTAACTAATACTTGTGGATTAGGAAACAAATTTTGAGGCTATAAACATAGGGTGATATTCCCTTCTATCTTTCCTTAGCCAAGAAAGATCTGAAAATGCGTGATTAATATTATTTCATATATTTTCCTCAACAGTTGGATCCTATATATATCTTTTATTGTAAACAATGTATCACAATGAATGAATATAGAATATGTTGGTTTTCCCGATTTTGGGTTTCCAGGGGAAAAATCTCTGTGTAATGTTTGTATTTGCCATTGTATATTTTTTGTTATTTTACTAAAAATATGTTTGCAGTAAATATTGTACAAGGTTAAAATCTACAATTTACACCCCCAAGGACTTATCCTATTCATCACATTCTTTGACTCCACGACCCAATAGTAAGGCACTAATCATTTTCATTTTGCATTGGTGTTGTAGGAAAATCTCCCTGCGGACAGGTAGATTGCCTCAAAGAGCTAGACCCTAAACTCTAAGACAGAAAGTGCTTAACATGGACACTGACTTCCTTTCAAATCTATAAAAACTAATGCATGAGGAGGAAGGAGAACAGAAGTACCTTTTAATCGACGTTTGTCCCTGCACGCTACAAGTCGAGCTCCAAACTTTCACTCCTCGATGAGTCCTGTAGAAAAAAAAAAGTACGACCACTTCCTACTCTATTGATATTAGCTTGAAAACAGATCTATCTATCAATGATAAGTTTATGTAAGATCATACACAAACTAGAAAGAAATAGGCCAAGCAAATTATATCAATGAGGACAAAACATTGCTTACAGTCGTAGATAAATTGCAGCAGCTCTACCAAGTCCTCCTTGTCTACCCCTTGCTCAAAATATCCACGATCCGAATGATGATAGCTTCACCAATTGCTCCCTATGAGATCATAGGTCTCTTGCTTCCAAAATATCTTTGTTCTAGCACCACTTATGAGATCATAAGTTTGGTGTAATTCTCCTTTTCCATTCCCCTTTCACCATTAGAAAGCTTGCTTATATATCCTTGGAGAGGCTTTAACCACTTGAGATATCCTTGGAGAAGTTGAGGATTTGCCTCCTTTAGTTGAGTATCTACCCTAAGATCATGGTTGGACTAGGGATTCGAATCCAACTGCCTTCGAAGAATGAAAAGATGCTTCCCCCATTCATCTTAACAACTCAACTACTACCCAGAATAGGTAGCACTCCCTCAAAAGGACCATCAGAGCATTGTAGCGCTCCCTAGTAAGCTTTATGGGGGCACCGGTGCTTTCAAAATCCATAGCGCTCCCTCAAAAGGGCCAGAGGATCTTTATAACGCTCCCAGACAGTGTAAGGGGGAGCGTCGGCACTCCCAGAAGAGGTATAGGGGAGCCCTCTCCTTCAAAAGCTATTTTTTTTAGTGTTTTCAAATGGCAAAAGGTTTGCAAGCCTGATGACTCATTTCTCCTCTTCCAAATCAAATGTTTGAGGTGTTTCAAGTGTCTTTCTCATGTCGTTATAGGCACGACATAAGCATCATGGCAACATGCTTTCTTTGACACTTTACGACACTTGTGAGCAACATGCGACACTTGCGACCTTGTGAGCAAAATGTGACACTTGCGACCTTTGTAATGATGACATTTGCGACACTATCAAAGTGATTATTTTTTATGTGTAACAGATTGCCCCCCAAAGTATGAAGTTAGAAGATAGAAACTGATAACTGAAATGCTTTGTATACTTTCAAGCAAGGGTATAGACGCATAGAACCTGACAGAAGCTGCACACAAACATCCAACAAATATTATGACATGTTTCAAAACCCAAGGCAGACATACCTATGCTTGGGTGATCAAGACTTGCAAGATATGGCCGCCATAAAATACACCGTGGATCCATAATTGTATTGATAAAAAGGTATAACCACTGAAAATACATTGTGGATCTATACTCCCATGACATGAACTTATCGTAGCCATGAAGAATACATCGTGGATCTACGAGATGACAAAACATAGCCATGACCAATACAAAGTGGATCTATGTAACAGTATATGTGTCATAGTTCAAGATAAACTCCTTCGCAACCTGGGTAAAGGATGTATCAAAGTGATTACTCAACCCAAGGTATTCTTACCGATCCCAATGTAGTACAAATCTAACCATGTGAATAGATGTCCTGATGTCGAACATGGCAGAAACCACTTGATTACCGGTCAATGATGTAAATCGTTAACAAGTGCGAGGGAGATCACCATTAATGTCAATGATTCCCAAGGTACTCTAGTAAATTCCAACGAATGTGAATGGATGAGCTGGAGTTGAACATCTGTGGAATCATTTGATCAGAGGTCAATGATGTAAACCCACTGTCGAATGTGAGGAGGCCTGCCATTGAGGCATGCAGGTCCCAAAGTACTAACTAGTTTCTAAGTCTGATTCATGGATAATGTGTTGAAGTCGCCAGGAATAGACTCGTCGAAGGAGGGCCTTAATGTATCCCCCATCAACAACATGAAATGAACATAGAGATGTAATCGGTGGATCAAATGGACATGGACTAACACAGGTTTTGAGGCAAGATATTTGGGATGGCTGAATCTCGAGGCGGATACTTCCCTTAAACACTAAGGCACAACAGCAGAACATGACATGGACCAAAACTTGATGATGCAGTGGATGTTATGACTTACGTCAGGTGACCCAAAGGAGTGAAAAAACTCAAAGGATTGGCTCAGTGCATAGGTTCAATGGATTATAATGCGTGTAAATGACAAAGTGTCGTGTTCAAGGGTGACTCTAAGAATTACTTGGTAATGTTCTCACAAAACTGCTTGGCTTGCTTCTTTCAATTTTTCCCCCATCCAGATAGACGAGTACCTCTTTTTAATTTAACAAGCTCGAGGAGGGTAACACATGCTCGATATAACTCACCTTCGGTAAGCTCCTCTTCCTTTTTTTAACAAACTGGAAGAAGTAAGGGTTCAATCCTGTATGGGCCTATCAATGTGTTTTTTAGCGAGTCCAAAGACAGAAAACTTGAAGGTTTTTCAGGATTATAGAGTTTGGAAAAACGCTTAAAAGAGAACTCTCTTAGTTCCTTTTTCGTACAGTAGTCCAACGAGACCGAAAAAGAGATAAACTATCACTCGAAGGACGCCCTTTCAAACCTTTTAATGAGTGTGAAAGGAAGCAAGATCACTCGACAATATTTTCATATTTAGAGAGTCTGAAAAGGGTTTAAAGATGACTCCAAGGGAGTTCATTTTTCATGTGTCCATGCGGGTCCGAAAAAGAGATAAAAGTCTACCCGGATGCATTCTCATGTATTTACGAGCACGAGAAAGAACAAAGACTAAGCTCGGTACTCTACCCCCAGCTTGAAATCTAGTGACTTGACTCCAGAATGATCATCAAAGGCTGGAGACATGCCCCCCAAGCTTCAATTCATTCACCAACTTTGAGGTTGTCACCAATTTCTATGCTAGATGGAGAAAAAGGA
>JZKD02S0243035.1:196103-212894 GCA_000966675.3 Picea glauca | reverse complement strand
TTTTTGTAAGAAGCATGTTAATGTTGTACCTACTCACCAAATAAAAGATAAATAATTAAAGTAAATAATGTAGAACAAAATAAATTAAAAATAATAAAGAGTGAAGTATGATTTCATAAATGTTATATCATAAATCTTACCTGAACCTGATAACAAATCCAAAACCCAATCTCCTTCATTTGAAAATGTATCTATAAGATAATTAATTAGTGCTTGTGTCTTTTGATAAATGTTAACGATATCTCCTTTGAACTCCTTTTCCTCATATGTTATCTTTCTAGCCACAACATTGTAAACCAATAAACTACTAGGCTTATTTCCATCCTTTACATTGTAAAGAATAAAATCATAAGTATCATATTGTGTCCATCTTGCAAGATGTATACTTTCAATATCACGTGTAAATGATTCATTATTGGAGCTATGAATATTAGTTTTTTTCATGTAACATAAATAAGTACAAATTCAATTAATGTGTGAATTAATAAAATATATTTCTAATTTTAATTGCTAAACATACAATTTCAATATCTTACCAATAAATCTGCATCCTTGTCTTTTATTTTCCCTTGAAACTTGATTGTACTAATCATTGTTGTGTGTTTGAATGAAAACCCAGAAATCTCCAAAATGGTGATGTTGTGACTTCCAGAAATCCCATAACTACTTTACTAAAATCTTGGTAAGTATAAGGCTCAGTATCATATTCAATGTTTTGGATATTATAACCATGAGGGATATCTACAATAACTAGGGACTATTCCTTTTTAGGAACAAGATTTGCAATTTTTTCACAATCCCCTAATATCACTTTATATTGAATAGTGTCAAGACCATTCCAAATGTAGTGATCAAGGGTGTTATCAAGCTCAACATTTTGAAGACGTCGCCTTCTCTCTCTTTCAAACTTAGCTTTTTGAATATTACTTTTGAAGGTTTCAGGTACTCCAACTATATTATTCTTTGACATATTTAATGAAACAAACAAACATATAATTATATATCTATAACTAATAAAATCGAAATAAATTAACCTACAAATGAATAAAATGAATGTAATAAATCAACATACCTTTTTGAATGCAACAAAAAATTGACTCAATGTTGTTGTAGAGCTTGCATATAGATAGTTGAGTCTAACATCTTCCCAATTCTACTCATTCAACATCTTAACAATTTCCTCTTGTATTCTCATATAAACCTTGTGACTAAATAATAATAAAAAGTTAATGTTATAATAATATATAGAATAAAATACATTCTTATGTTATATAGAAACAATTATTTTTTTAATCATAAAATAAATAAGAAATAACTCAACAGAATTACTTTTTAAATTCGTCACATTTCCTCTGTTAATAATTCACTTGACCTTACATGTAATAATATAGCTATGACAAGTTTCTCATCCTTCACTCCTTGCATCGTTCTCCAAGGCGTTATAGTCATATCGTCTGGCAGGTTTTTTAATTGAGGACCCGTCTTAGTTGTGCTACCTACTAAGGGTTTGGAATTCCTAACATTCTGATTTTTTCTACCAATATTTTTCCACAGGTTGAAAATATCATCTACCAAATCCCATATTTGTCCAGTTTTAAATATCAATTGGAAATAGCTATCCATTGATTTGAATGCATCACTTCCTTTGCGATTTTTTACTTTTACACTTTCCTCATAAATTGGGAAGCTTATTTCCATACAACATTCCTTCCTAAAATTTGCATCAACATTTGATCTATCCCCACCACATATTACAAAAAAATCACTATGGATAAATCTCACCCTCTGAATGAAAGTCATGGACATCCTCTACTCATTATTTGTGTTATGATCCCATGCCAATGATTTTGCTTCTCCCTCTATTAAACCAACGTAAATTACACATCTGATTGTCTCAAAAAGAGGGTTATTAGGATACTCTTGTGTCAATTCTCTTCTAGCCTCTACATAATGATTTCCTCCAATCACATAATATTTATACTCAAAACATTTTTACCTATCAAATGCATCTTTGGTAGGAACTTCCATTGGGTCAACAAGAACTAAGTAATCAACCACATGTGCATATGGATTGTGCCTAATCGGTGCTTTCAAGTTGTATATATGATATTGATGTGGTTTTCTAATTTGATATTTTTCTTGGACTTCTATGGGATTATAAAGTTGCTTCACATTCAACTGAAATGTATGGCCCTCATCAACCAAGTTGTTCCTCTTGTTAATGTTTTGAGCTATTAATAGGTTTCTTTTCTATTTACTAGATAACCATAGCATAGATAGGATCACTAAGAGAAACACAATCACAAGATACACAAAATTTATATTGGGAAACCCTCATGGGGGAGAAAACCCAGCAAAAACTTCCTTAATATAGATATCCAATACAATGACAAGACAATAAACCAAACACTAGAGAATATCCTCCACTGAGAAATGTGCCTCTCTCTTCCTTCTTCTCCCAACTACAACTACCAAACTTGCACATTGAGTGAGGGAATGAGTGAGTGAAAAAATGAGGTGTTGGCTTCCCTTATTTATACAAATTGGCAGGTGCTGGAAAGGTGTCTCTTCATTGGGCAGGACGACTTGTCTTCTTAGTGGTTAAAACCACTTTAATTAGGTTGGGGGGAAACTTCTTAATTTTCACAATATATTTAGGGTTTGACCAATCCAAAAAAGGGGATTTGGTCAATTACAATTCCCTACATGATCAATCCACAAAAGGGGATTGATATAATGAACAATAAATCAATAATAAATAGAATACTCTTTACAGTTACAATATTTCAATACTCCCCCTTAACAAGAAGGGTATTCTACAACATCATCAAGAGAGAGAGAGAGGAAAGGAACATCAACATCATCTGGAACACTGAGTAGCATATCTATAAATCATCAAAAGTTTTTATCATCATCAATATCATCATCCATAGCAGGGAGCTGGAATGAAATTATCATCATCTGCATCAACATGGATTAGTATAACACTAATACATCATCATCATCAATAACAACACAAGGCTGATACAACATCAACAACAACATCATCACGGCACGAAGGCTGGAGCATCATCAACAACAACAACATCACAACACGAGGGTTGGAGCATCATCAACATCATCACTAGGATGGAAATATTCAACACGAAGCTGGCATCTCAACAACATCAAAACGAAGATGGAAATATTCAACACAAGTATGGCATCTCAACAACATCAACACGAAGCTGGAAATCTTCAGCACTAGGCTGGCATCACAACAACATCAACACGAAGTTGGAAATATTCAGCACTAGGATGGCATCACAACAACATCATCAAGAAGCTAGAAATATTTAGCACTAGGCTGGCATCACAAGAACATCAACACAAAGATGGAAATATTTTGCATTAGGTTGGCATCAACACTACTCCCCCTTTCGAGGGAGGTCCTTTCAAACTACACCAAGCTTATCTCGAAAGTGCTCAAACTTTACATGAGATAGAGGCTTGGTTAACACATCTGAAACCCTGGTTATCACATAGAATCATGATTGCTTCCATATCCAGATCGAATAGATCTGTCAACAACTTCTGAAGCCATGTGTCTTCACAACTGGAAGAACATGCAACAATGTATTCTACTTCTGTTGTGTTGAGAGAAATGCTTGATTTCTTCCTACTTTTCCATGAGATCATGGTTGACCCCAGACTAAAACAACATCTTGAAGTTCTCTTTCTATCAGAGACACTTCCAACCCAATCTAAATAGGTATAACCACCTAGTATGAATTCATGATCTCCATTATAACTAAGACCAAAATCTAATGTACCCTTAAGGTACCTCATCACATGTTTTGCAACAACCAGGTGAAAACATATTGGCTCTACCAGAAATTAACTCAAGGTGTTCACAGCAAAACATACATTTGGACTGGTGTTTTCCAAGTACAACAACAATCCAATGATTTGTCTGTATAGCGTAGTATCAATCAATTCTGATGAAGTGTCAACCAGGAGCTTCAACTTTGTTTCCATGGGTTTATTCATGGATTTGCACTCAAACATATAGAATCTCTTTAGTATTTCAACTTCATACTTCCCTTGGTTAAGGAAGATATTCTTTGGGCTCTGTCAGAACTCAAGACCTAATAAATAGTGTATTAGGCCAAGGTCTTTCATCTCAAATTCTGCAGCGAGATTCTTCTTACAATCAATGATGTTATTTTCTTCTCCAGTTAAGAATAATTCATCCACATACAACAACAATATAACAGCCTCATCATTCATAACCTTGAAGTAAAGGATAGAATCAACTTTACTCTTGGTAAATCCTAAGATCATCAGGAAACAATCAATCCTTCTATACCAAGCTCTAGGATCTTGCTTCAATCCGTACAAATCCTTCTTCAAATTGAAAACATGAGTCTTCTTATATTCAACTTCAAACCCTTGAGATTATTCTATATACACTTCTTCTTCAATGACACCATTTAAAAAGGTTATTTTCATGTCCATCTGGTGTAACTTCCACTTCATCTTAGATGCAATGGATATGATGGTTCTGATTTAAGTGTATCTGGCTACATGAGAAAACGTCTCTTCATGTCAATGACTTCCTTTTGAGAAAATCCACGAGCAACAAATCTTGCTTTATATTTCTCAATAATTCCATCAACAACATGTTTTATTTTGAAAATCCATTTGAAAGATACCACATCCTTGCTCTTTGGTCTGGGATCTATTTCCCATACATCATTATTTATAATGGATTAGTATTCTTCTGTCATGGAATCTTCCCATTATTTCTTCTTAATAACTTCTTCAAAGCAGGTATGCTCTTTCTCTAAGAGATCACACATCAAATCCATATAACTGGAGAATGGCTTGGGTTTCTTGATTTGTCTCATGGTTCCTTCGGGGGCACCATACTTCTCTCCATATTAAATAAGTTCCCTTTCCCAAGATGGATTTATCTTGTGGGATATTGTCATCTGGGGAGGTTCTTGAGATTCTATTATGTCGTTATCTTCTAGAATCTCCTCATCATGGGAAGTTATTACTTCCCTCACTAGTTCTGCAACTTTGTTCTTCATATACTTCTTCAAGTTGGCATATTCTTGATTTCTTGAGTGTTGTATATTCATAAAAGGTTACATATTTGTTTATCTCAATATGATGGTAAACTAGTATATAAACTCTAAAGGCCTTGGATACCTCAAAGTATCCAGCAAATATTCCCTTCTTTCCTGAAGGGTCCATCTTGGTTCTCTTCTCTTTCGGAACGTGTACAAATATTGGGCAACCAAATATTTTGAGATGGCTTACTTCTGGCTTCTTTCTAGAGAACATCTCTTTAGGGGTCTTGAACCCAAGTGCAATATTGGACAATCTGTTCTACACATATACTATTTTTTTTGTTGCTTATTCCCATAAGTGCATTGGAATATCTTGATCATGGATCATAGTCTTCACTGCTTCCATTATAGTTATGTTCTTTCTTTCTGCTACACCATTTTGTTGAGGATTGTAGGGAGTGGTGAGATCCCTCTTGATCTTGACATATTTACAAAAGTTTACAAACTCTTTTGAGGTGTATTCTCCTCCATTATATAACCTGAGTATCTTAATATTTCTTTCAGAGAGATTCTTTGTCAAGGATTTGAATTCCTTGAATTTACTGAACACTTCATCTTTTGATTTCAAAAAGTAAACCCAGGTTTTGTGAGAATAGTAATAAATAAAAGACACATAGTATACATACCCACTGATGGAGGTTGATGGCATTGGGCCACATACATCTTAGTGAATGAGCTCTAGGACTCCTTCTTCTTTACTATCTCTCTTCGAGAAAGGGTTCTTGATGTTCTTTCCTTGTGCACATCCATTGCACACACCTTCATGGTCAACCTTGAATTCTGGTAGACCTGTGACTGCCTTGCTTACATATGGAAATCCCTTGTAGTTGATGTGAGCTATTATTCTATGCCAAATTTCACATGGATTCTCAATGGAATGAGTCAAGGCTGCTTCTGAGTGACCCTTTAGCTTATACAAGCCACCTTCTTCTTTTCCAATAACAATTGATTCTTTTATGGTTTTTCCTTTGGGCCACATAAGAAATTTTCCATCTATGAAGGCAACTCTAAATACTTTATTCTCTAAAGGCGAGATGGAAAGTAAGTTCTTTTTCAAACCTGGTACATATAGTACATCCTTCATCTTTATTTGGGTTCCTGAATCAAGTTTGTAATTTGATTCTCCTACTCCTTTGATAGGGTATTGATAATCATATCCAAGTGTAACATTTGGGGAAACTTATTTTCTGTAAGGAAAGACATAATGTCTCTTTGACCTGTCATGTGCTTGGAAGCACCATTGTTTATGAGCCAAGTGTCTTCACCAGGTGACACTAATCCTGAGAGGGCAGAGATTAAGACATAGTCTTCAATCTGTTCTGTTATCATCTTTGTGGGTGTCTCTTCATCTTCAACTGTATGGGCATGGTGCCTCTTGTTTCTCTTCTTTTATTCTTCTCGTCTTATTGGACAATTCTTAGCAATATGTCCCATCTTGTCATAGTGGTAACATTGGTAGGATGAGAAATCTTTTTCTCTTCTTTGACTCTTCTAGAATCTCCTTGGAGGGTGAGATCCTTTATGTATGAATTTTTTTGGGGGGTGAGACTACTTATGTTGATGAGTTTCTTTCTAGAGGTAAGAACTCTTCCTTGCTCCTTTAGTATGAGTAGCTAAGGATTGATCTTCATCTCTTGATAGCAATGCTTCTTGATTAGCTACTCTTGCTTCTTCTTGAACGCATTCTTCCCAAATACTGTCAAAGTTTAATTTCTTCTTTCTGACACAAATAGTTTGGATGAATGCATCCCAAGGTCTTGTGAGACCATTAAGGACTGTCATTATAAGTTCATATTCATCTAGAGTATCACCAATTTCTTCTAGTTGTTCCTTGAATTGTGATATTCTAGAGAAATATTCCTGAATTGTTTCTCCTTTTTGCATCCTTGTACTTTTGAGTTGAGTTCTTAAATTCATCTTTTGATTGATGTTATTCCCTACATACAATCTGGTTAGGGAATCAAACATTTCTTTTGGAGTCTTCTTTGAAGCCAGTTGAGGAATCAAGTGATCTTTAATAGAATCTGCAATGATTCTTTTGGCCCTAACTGTTTCCTTTTGGTGTTTTGCTTTAGCTGCAACATCGGTAGGTTCTGGTACATCTTCTTTAATGAATCTTGCTAGTTCATTATCTTCAAGAATGAGTTCAATCCTATACTTCCAGGCATGGAAATTTTCCAAACCTTCTATCTTGTCAACAAGCTTAGTGCTTGCAGACATCTTTACATGGAGCTAGGAAAATGACCAAAAATTGAAAATGCTCAGAATTTAATTTTGAACTTACCAGGAGGTGTTCTTGGCTAAAGCGAGTAGCCTGGTGCAGTTAGATTTCAGAAAATCCAATTTTTTCCCTTTCAAACTTGACCAACAGAATTCTGAACTGGTACTTCTAGTTTTCTGGTACTTCTGGTTTTTTGGTTTTCCGGTACCACTGAAACCTAGGGTTTCAATTTTTGGGAGTTCTATTCACTGAAAAAGTGTGTTGAAGGTGCCAAAGAGTTCCTTAGGATAGGGCGCACTTTTCTAGATGATTTTTAAGTTGAAATTCCTCTTCAATAAAATCCCTAATTTTCTTGTACGTAAACAGTGACGTTTTTTCTTTATCCAGTGAAAGATTCTCTCTTCAACTTAGCTCTGATACCATGTTAAGGTTTTGAGACACTATTAGGTTTATTTTCAATTTACTAGATAACCATAGCATAGATAGGATCATTGAGAGAAAAACAATCACAAGATACACAACATTTATCTTAGGAAACCCTCATGGGGGAGAAAACCCATCAAAAACTTCCTTAATATAGATAGCCAATACAATGACAAGACAATAGAACAAACACTAGAGAATATCCTATATTGAGCAATGCACCTCTCTCTTCCTTCTTCTCCCAACTGCAGCTACCAAACTTGTGCACTAAGTGAGCGAATGAGTGAGTGAACAAATGAGGCATTGGCTTCCTTTATTTATACAAACTAGTAGGTGATGGAAAGGTGTCTCTTCACTGGGCAGGGCCGAATTGTCTTCTTAGTGGTTAAAACCACTTTAATTAGCCTGGGGGGTGACTTCTTAATTTGCACAATATATTTAGGGTTTGACCAATCCAAAAAAGGGGATTTGGTCAATTACAATGCCCGACATGATCAATCCACAAAAGGGGATTGATCTAATGAATAATAACTCAAAAATAAATAGAATACTCTTTGCAGTTACAATATTTCAACACCTCCTTAGTCGATCTCGAATGGTATTTTGTGTTGTTTTGATAATACCATCTTCTAGATCAACACCTAGTGTTATTATTTTTTTGCTACCTTTAGGAATTCCATCATGATATTCAGAGTTAGCTATCAATTCTACTTCATCAACAACATTTGATTTCCTCCTTTTACGATTTAAATGAGTTTCATCTAACTCAACAATCTCTTCATAATCACTAGGAATGAAATCATCATTGGGAATACCTCTTTTGCGCTTATGTTGTTTAGTCTTATTCTGAGGAACAATGGTAAACTCATTGGCATTAATCATAGTGACATCTTCATCTGGAGTTTCAATATATTCAAATGTAACCCTTTTATCCTTTCTAGAATGATGACTTTTATTTCTTCTTTGTTGTTCTTCTATGTCTTCTCCTGCAGCTTCAACTTATGTTACTCTTTGCTTATTTTTCCTTTCTTCTTGTGCCCTATTGATATGAAAGGAACTAATGACTTCCATGATATTTCTCTCAGTACAATAAATTCCCACTAACATCTCTAAAAGTCACCTAGAAAAATCCTATAAAAACAAAATATGTCATTTCCATTGTTAAATAATATTTAACAATTATCATGAAACTTATAATAATACATGCTACAAAAATAAGAATAAACAAACTTACATTGTCCATCTCAATGTTTGTCACAATCATTGCACATAATTCCGTGAAATTTTCTTCCCCTTTATAATTTCTCATCTTCAAACAATATCTAATCTTGAGATATGTCTTTGACTGTTTTACCAGTGCATAAACAATATATGTTCCTGGCACCAAACATATATCTTGTAACATGCCAAGTGACTAATAGTTTGGTTGGACATGTTCAAATTCAACACAATACAAAATTATTTGTTCTCCATTGGTGTCTTGTTTGTCTTTAAGATACCAAGAATGCTCCATTCTACTCTCATTGTTGACACAAGGGCAGACCCAGGGTTCAATGCTTAACAATGCACCAACAAAACCCCGACTATCGGCCCTTTCAGCAACACTTGCGAAGAAGGTGAAGTCTCACCTGAGGTAGAAGCAAGGGGGGTTACAGGACGTCGGTGTCTATAACCAAGATGGGACACAAATATGTGATAATAACACTTCGCATAATATTTTGTTAACGCTTAGGAAGTGACATGCATTAGTTTATTAACCCTATTAACATCATAGAACATAATCAGAGATAGATCTAGCGTAGTAACAACAAAAGATTATGCACTTTAAACACTTAGCACTTAGCACTGCGAAACGGATCTAGAATTTTAACATAAGCAAAGCATTTAAGCAACATATACATATCAATTACACATCCTAATATAAGCACTAAGAAAAACATAACAGAGATAACATTTCACAAAGAAAACAATGAGACTCCAGATATAAGTGGTTCACCCCAAGGTGGAGCTATGTCTACAAACCACTTTGCCTCTTTACTATTCATTGGAATCTTACATTCATTCACTCCTCTGCACTAAGCCGCATAGTCAAGCTTCACACAATACTAGAGATCTGCACACTAAGCACTAGATCCTCCTTCCAAAACAAGGTCAAATGCACAGAGTCAAACCCTCTATCACAACATTTAGCACTTTCTACAAAATCATATGCAGGCACAAAGCCTCAGTGCACATACATTCCTTTGCACAAAGCACTCGAATTACTTGCACTTTGCTAGCTACTTCTACAATACATTCTTCTTTATTTATATTTTACAACCCCTTACAAAGGCCTAATCATGGGAAAACCCCATGGGCTGACATACCCCAAACCTGTTACAAAACCCTAGAGGACCCTTTATTGGGTCCACATAACCCTCAAAATCAATGAGATATGTGATATCAGCTCTGCCTGGGCACTCCTTCTTCGACCAATGTGTTAAGGTCCAAAGTGGGTCAAAGCTGACCAAAGTTTCCCCAAAACTTGGTCGAGGGCCAACAGACCCCCAACGCTCACTTGTGACTCATCCTAAGTCACTCAGGTGTGGACAATGTTGCTTGGAAAGCCTTGAGCTTAATTTGAGTTGCCTCGAATTTTTTCCTCGACTGAGCCTTCTGCTCAACAAGTTTCTGGATCGTCTTCTCTATAAAATTCCCTTCCAAGCATTGTTCTACTGCTGCAACTACTTGATCTAGTTGTGAGCCCTATCCATAAATTTCTTCAAACACCTTGCAAGCTTCATCCTGTACAGGATGTAGATTTTGCGTTACTTCCATTACTTTACCCTAGAGGTCAGTGATCTGTTGTTGTACTGCATGCTACTCCTCAAATCTCTTCATTCTTTCCACTGCAATGAGCATCTTCATCTATGCATGCAACAAGAATTCTTGTTGTTGCGCCTCCTATAACTGCACTTCCAACTTCCTTAGCTATGGATCCTCGGTGAGGCGTTCGTATGTCTGGGTGATTTTATCACTTAAATGTTTACATTTCGAGGCGAGGGATCTTATGCTTGCTACTGTGTTTTTAGAGGTCTCCTCTCTCTAGTCACCCACCTCCTGCGAGGTGCTTGGCATTGTTCGGGCCTCCAATTATGTTATCCTAGCCTGAATCTATTGGATGATCTCTGTGAGCTTCACTATTTGAGCTTCGACTGACTCATTCTCCTCTTATACTAATCCTGGTACAAAGAAACATGCTTTACTTATCACTTCTTTGACCATGACCTGCTCTGCGAGCAACTGCTCTTTTTCCCTTTGTAGTTGGGCTTTTTCCTCTTGAAGCTTCGCTTGAAACTCTACTATCTCGCTTTCCTGGGCTACTACACTATCCTGTGTTGCTTGTAATTGTGCTAAGACTTCGTCTTTCTCCTTTTTCAAGGCTTCTATAGCCTTCTCCTTCTCTTTCTGAGCTCTCTAGAACCAATCTTTTGTTGCATCTGCTTAACTGGGCTGGTTCATCCCCCAATTCTACAGTCTGTGACGAGGAAGGTGTAGACAACGCAGTAGGTACTGCGCAGACCAAGCGAACAACTTGCTTCACTTCCTTCAATTCTCTCTCAATCCTTCTGTATAACTCCTCCTACTTTTCTCCATATCTCTACAACAGGTCTTTAGAGGCATACTCCATAGCTCTGTGGACCAAATTGATGTCGTCCTCTGTGAGAGTGGCCTCCAACTATGGCTTATTGGCATTAATCTTCTTCCTTGCTGAAGGTTTCTTCGGAGAAACCTTCCTCTTTTGTGGTGTTATTGTCCCAACAGGGGGATATCCAAGTGGAGGGGTGGTAGCTTCGCCTCCTCCTTTCTCTTTTTCTCCGTCATCTCATCCTCCCTATCCTTCTACTTTGTCTTCTCCTCCTTCAAGCGATCCAGACCGATTATCTACATAATTGTTGTCATCTTCATCACTTTCTATGTCATGGACTTCAACCTGATTTTTCTTCTTCTTCATCCCACTGGAATGTCCGACTTTCTCAACGCGTGTAACTATCGGGATTCCTATGGTGCCAATCTCAGATAATTTTGCATCGATGACAGGTACAATAAAATCCTCTGGCCACTCCTTTGTAATATGCTCCATATCTTCATCCCTCATCTCGTAGTATGACTGCAATTCTTCTTGGTGCTCATCTCTTCATGCGGTGATGTAGATGAAATGGGGATCAGCACGGAACTTTTCTATGGGTCGGTACTAATGCAGGGTGGGCGGTGTCATATGTGGGAATAATTCGATGGTGACCTTTAACTATTGATAGTATGCATGAAACACGGAATTGGACTACCATTGCTCCGTCATGTCGTTGGTATACCACAGGGTGGAAAACTGAGTGGCCAAGGGCTTCGAGAGTTCGATCTCTAGGAAAGTGGCTCCTTCAGGAATTTTCCAAGCGACAATTGCGATCAAAATTATCAACCAACTGTAATGGAATTCATATCCCAAGTCATGGGTTTTGCGGAAATCCTTCTCTAGATCATTTACGAGGTAGTTCGCCCAATTCATCTACATTCCCTCCACACACTTTCTTGTGAGGTCCACCACGAACCCGGTGACCTATGTGGGGCGGTTCTTCCTTACTATCTTTCCATCTAGGAGTTGGAAAGAGAGGCGCACTACGCCATCCTGTATAGAGGCTACCTTGTAACCTCACTTTCCTTTTTCTACCTCTCTATAAGATTCTTTGATGCATTTCACCAGGGAATGGTCTAAGGCCTTCCCTGGATAAAACTACTGAGGGTCAAGACCCTTCACACTTAAACCTGTGATATGGTGTATCAATGTTGGACCCACAGTAATCCTTCTGTCGAGCCATAGATATCCGCCATGATAACATGACAGGAGGAGTTTAATGAAAGAGTTAACCTCCTGGTGGTGGCCAAAATGTAGGATCTTCATCACATTCAATACGGTGGACTGCGCCAACCCCTTAATCCATGACTATGAGACGAGGTGAGGTTTCTTTCTAGTTGTCTTTGTTAAGTATCGGTGGGGTGCTAACATGGCATAGTTCTTCCCGTCTCCTAAGTTGAAGTTGTTGTTCTTCAACAACGGGATCTATCCTAACTGACTCCCAACTATGCGAATTCTTTTCAAAATGTATGCAATGAACATAGAGTACTCAAAATATTGAGGTATACTGTCTTGGTTAATAGTGTTATCAAGAGGTGGAATATATTCAGGCAGGATCGACGAGATCTACTTCACGTTAGCCAGATCATCGCAGTGCTTACTTCATTGTTTAGTTATGGGGTTGACACAGCCGAAACGACATCCGATCGAAGGGGAAGCCTGCAGTCCCCTAGTTGACGACGCCTAGATACCTTTGGATATCAGTCTATCGACCATTAGCTTCTTAATAAATTCCTTGACAAACTTCTCCAATTCGCTAGGTTTGCCCGACATTCTAGATTTTAACAGACATGTGGGGTAGACAAACGGACATGTGGGGTCTAGTTTCAGATAGCACAGATTGACACTTGGAAAATTCTATGCTTAGCTCAGTCAATCATGGGTAGAAAAAAGTGGTCCCAGCATAGCGACCAATGAGTTAAATAAGTGGGGCATCGTGATTGTTCTTCCAATGGCTAGGAAATGCTTCTATCAATGTAAATCTATCCGTTATGGCACGGTCTCAACATCCAAAAGTGGTCCATAAGCCCATAAATTCATTTTCTAACCATTCTGGAGCATCATTCTAATGGTCAGGGCACCTCCAACGGTCATATAAATTCACCAGGGAGAAGTCCAATTTTGCGTGGTCCTATTGTTCCAACGAGGTTCAAATCCTGCGAGGTTACCTGCTACGAGGTTCTAGTCTGCAAAGTATTCCATCTGGTTTCTATAGCTTCTTGTAGATTTTCCAACTTAGATTTATTTTTATTGAGCTTCCTTGCCTTATTTCTTGTTATCTGAGTCTCTCTAACTGTTTCTGGAATCCTCTTTCCATTTTTATTCTTATCTTCCCCTAGCATAGTGGCTTCGCACTATTGAGGTGCCCTCAAAGGGTATGAAGTCAATATCCCTTTTATTAACACTTCATGAGTGGACATACTTCTTTCTTGAATATATAGGTCCTTTAAGCCTTATTTCATTCTTTCAACCTTGATAGCTAATTCTCTTGCCTTTTGTCCCTCCTACTTTGTTACTTTTTTCTATTGCTTCGACTTATCCTCTCATTCTTCTATTAGTCGGTTTATTTTCTTAGCTATGAAATCCCTTAATTCTTTTTTTTTATTTTCTATAGCTTCTTCATCTATTTTCCTTCTGATATGATCCTTCTCAATCCAATTCTTACCTAAAAATAGTGGGAAATGAGCGTTGTCCCCAACAAACCTAATGTCTTCAAATTTTTCTTTAGTGTATGTTCCATGAACAATAATCGGTACAATATTAACTCTTCCACATAAGGTTATCATATTTACCTTAAAAAATCCTATCCTTCCTAAAGAACGTACCATTGTAGTCTTTCCAAAGATTCCCCAAGTTTCTTCTCTCATAATATTCACTTGTGTTTCTTCATCCAAGACACAATCTATGTCAAAGTCTTATATTCTTGCACCTATGCATTGTTTTGCTCTCAGGATTTCTGGTAAACTAACATCTTTATGAGCATCCATCGTTTCTTTCAACTGTAATAATGTAGTTTGAAATTCCTCTGAACTTTTCTCTTTATGAATTTCTAACATGCCCTTATTCTCTTGACTTTCTTCATATTTTTCTTGTCTTATGTTCATCCCTTCAACTTTAGCAATAATCCTTAGACAATCCTCAACCTCATGACCAAAAACCTTACAACAAAGACAAATAGGGCCTACCTCGGGACATTCCTTAGAAATATGTCTTGGCCTTCCGCAATTATAACACAATGTCAATCCTCTTTTTCTTTTAAATGTTTCCCAACCTTTTCTGTACTGCACACTTCTCCTAGGATCATAGTGTTGGACCTGCAATCTACAAAAATTCTTTCTAGGTTCCTCCGTCCACTTATTACTCCAAAAAATCTTTGTATGCATAGGAATAACATATATTTCTTCATTTCCATTAAATTTAATCAAATCAACTCTTTCTTTCAACTGCGCTTTAGCCTTCAGACTAGGACATAATCTATTAAACATACTTAAGTTCATGCTTTCAAAACAAAAAATTTCACTTATCTTTCTCTTGCCAAAGCACAAAGCTTTACCTCTTTTAGGATCTTACCTATTTTGTTTAGAACAACTTACTTTCTTGGCACAAATCTTCTCAAGTCAAGTAGAGTATTGCGCACTTCAGCAACGGATCTACACACAGAGCTTCTCTTTTTATTTACTTCAGTTCTCAGCAATCACAGTTTCAAGTCCTGGCAACGGAACCATTTGTTGGCACAGGGGAAGACCCAGTGTTCAATTCTTTACAACATACCAACAAAACCCCGACTATCAGCCTTTTCGGAAACACCTACGAAGAAGGTGAAGTCTCACCCGAGGTAGAAGCAGGGGGGGTTACAGGACGCGAGTGTCTATAACCAAGCTGGGACACAGATCTGTGATAATAACACTTCGTACAATATTTTGTTAATGCTTAGGAAGTGACATGCATTAGTTTATTAACCCTATTAACATCACAGAACATAATCAAAGATATATATAGCGTAGAAACAACAAAATATTATGCACTTTAAACACTTATCACTTAGCACTGTGAATCAAATATAGCATTTTAACATAAGCAAAGAATTTAAGAAACATATACATATCCATTACACATCCTAATCTAAGCACTAATAAAAACATAACAGAGATAACATTGCACAAAGAAAACCATGAGACTCCAAATATATGTGATTCACCCCAGGGTGGGGCTACGTCCAAAACCTCTTCGCCTCTTTATTATTCACCAGAATATTACATCCATTCACTCATGTGCACTAAGCCATAGAGTCAAGCTTCGCACAAGACTGGAGATCTACGCACTAAGCACTTGATCCTCCTTCCAAAACTAGGTCAAATGCACAGAGTCGAACCCTCTATCACAACATTTAGCACTTTCTACAAAATCATATTCAGGCACAAAGTCTCATCACACATACATTCCTTTTCACAAAGCACTCGAACTAGTTGCACTTCGCTAGCTAATTCTACAATACATTCTTATTTATTTATATTTACAACCCCTTACAATGAGGCCTAATCATGGGAAAACCTCATGGGCCGATATCCCCTAAACTCGTTACAAAACCTAGAGGACCCTTTAAGGGGTCCACATAACCCTCAAAATCGATGAGATCTAGGATCTTAGCTCTACCTGGGCGCTCCTTCTTCGACCAATGTGTCGAGGTCCAAAAGTGGGTCAAATCTGACCAAAGTTTCCCCAAAACTTGGTCGAGGTCCAACACTCACCATTGATAGTTTTCCACTCTCTATCATTCTTCATTTCTCTTGTGACCTCAGTTGTTAGGCTAGCATTTTTTTTCCTAGCATTCATGGAGGTCCTAACTAGGATTTTGGATGCCATTTTTTTTTTGTAAGTAAAAGATATTATATTTCCTTAAAGAAGCATCATGCCAATACAATGTTCAGAGTCTACCACCTACTCTGCCACATGCATGGAGACCAGAATAGGTGGCCTATAGGAAAACTTAGAAAACATGACTAACTCCAAAAAACAAGATGTGGCTGGTGCTGTTAAGAACCAAATATCAATATAGCATAGAAAAACCTCAGAAAAAGTACTCAAAGTCTTGAAAAAGAGATAATTTCAGATAATAAGCCTCTTCGAGGGGGAAACCTCCTTTTACCCCACTTAATGTTTAAGTACAATATGATTCAAAATGAAAATGTCTCCTTGGTATATATAGGAGACTAGGAGGTATAATTACAACGAATGGCCTAAACCCGACATAAATAAAATAACATTACTAATATAATATGCCCTAATTAAGGGGTAATGAGACAATATTAGGGCTTAACATGCCCCTCCCCTTGAGACAAGTGTTGTCTGCAACGCTTGAG
>JZKD02S0243035.1:170131-180201 GCA_000966675.3 Picea glauca | reverse complement strand
ACTAACCTCTGAAATGCGTAGTCTCTCCTTGTTAAATGTCCTTGATGTTTCTCCCTTCTAGCTTGCTTTAAAGTATTCAACGAATGTTTCCCGATTGCTCCAAAATATTTAACAAATGTTGCTCAATAGTTGATGCGATGTAAAAAAACAAAACAAGAGTGTGTATATATACCAACTACTATACCACTTGTTAGTTTGTTTAGTGCATATGGGATAAACTATATATATATATATATATATATATATATATATATATATATAAACCATCTATGTGTTTAATCAATGTGGTATAAATTAAAAAAGGTAAAACATAATGTAATTAATTAATTTTTGATGAATTAATAGAGTAAGATTTATTTAATATTGAAGGTAAAATATTAAAGAGGAAGCTTTAGAGAAATGTTTTTGGGGAAAATTCGAGGGGGGGGGATTTTTGGGAAAATTTGGGGGAAAACAATTTGGCAAAAATTTGGGAAGGAAAATTTGGGGGGGAAATGGAGGGAATATTTTGGAGGGAAATGTTCATTCCACAAGATATAAGAATTTCATTGGGAGGGTGGGAATTTTCACTATTCTATGTTTGTAGTGAGCAGTGATGGCTTCATCAGATAGAGAGGATTTTATTTCTAGAACATCAAAATCTTGTTCACATGCCTCCTCTTCTGAGACTGACAAATGTGGTGGGAATACTTCTAATTTAAATGAGGAGTCATTTGTTTCACCTAGTGAGAAGTTTCATCATAGTGCAAGCAATGATATTGAACATATTGATCAGGAAAGTCCTAATTCTAAAGACTTGAAGGCACCAATGATGAAGGGGAGGAATATGGTGAAAATGGCAATGAATATTTTCCTCCAAGTGAGGATTTCCAAGGTACTACTAATGATGATGAATATTTTCCTCCAAGTGAGGATTTTGAAGGTACCGATGGGGATGATGAAGAGTTTCCTCCAAGTGAGGATTTTCAAGGCAGTAAAGAAGATGATGAATATTTTCCTCCAAATGAGGATTTTCAAGGGAATACAGAGAATGATGAATATTTTCTTCCAAGTGAGGATTTTGCAGGTACTGATGAGGATAACAAAAATTTGTACTGATGAGGATAACAAAAATTTCCCTCCGAGTGAGGATTATCAAGGTAGTAGAGAGGATGATGGATATTTTCCTCCAAGTGAGGATTTTGAAGGTACTAATGAGGATGAAAATTGTCCTCCTAGTGAGGATTTGCAAAGCATTAATAAGGATAATGGAGATTTTCCTCCAAGTGATGATTTTGAAGGTACAGATGAGGAGGAAGAAGATATTCCTCCAAGTGAGGATTTTGAAGGGACTAATGAGCATGATGAAGATTTTCCTCCAAGTGAATATTTTGAAGGGACTGATGAGGATGGTGAAGATTTTCCTCTAAGTGAGGATTTTCAAGGGACTAATGAGGATGATGAAAATTTTCCTCCAAGTGAGAATTTTGAAGGTACTAGCATGGATGGTGAAGGTATTGTTTCAGCAAGAGAAATTAAAGGTTCCAATAAAGATAATGAAGATTTTCCTCCAAGTGATGATTTCCAAGGTACTAATAAGAATGTTGAAGATTGTCCTCCAGGTCATCATTTTTAGGCAAGTAATGAGGATGATGTATAATTTCCCTCAAGTGGGGATTTCAAAAGTAGTGAATATGATTATGTCGATGGTGGAAACTTTCTTGCAAGTGATTTTGGTGTTGATGATGATCTTGATATTCCTCTTCTCAACAATATTATCAATGAAGATGATGATGGACCTAGGAATGGAGATCATGTTCTAAATCATTCAGGTACAACAAATCAAGGTGATCAACAATCTCTTGTTTGGTCTCCTCACAATGCTATGTATTATTATAGTGAGAATGATATTCCTCCTAGTGATGTTGAAATAGTGGAGAGATTGAAAAGAAATATTGTGTCCACGACAAGGACTAGACCTTTTTATATCAATTCAAATCATTTTAGTTATACAAGGTCCACGAAAAAATTTCTCACTAAATCATTTTCCATCGGTGATTTTATTTCCAGTAATTGTTGTCAAAAGAATTGTTTGAAAAGTATAGACTACATGTATGCCTTGGAGAAAATGAATAATTATTTTTCAATGAATAAGAGAATGAAAATTTCATATTTAGTGGGGTACATGATATCTACAAAGGCAGGATATGATTATCGCATTGGTAATATTTTACTTTGCATAAAGTCTTTCAAAACATTCCACTCAATTGGTAATCTTCGTCTATCAAGGATCCAAACAAGATTGGAAAAAGATCCTACATTTTATTCAAAGGTACATCATGGACAAGAGATTGGCCCATTAAGAAACACTGCATTGTCATGGATGTGAGACTTCTTTTCGAAACATGGATAATCTATGCCAGATAGAGAGACATTACATATTCCAGATAATTTCTCAAGGAATGAAATCTACAAGTTATACAAAGAATATGTTGAAAGTGTTGAAGGAAATCATAATTTTATTTCATATGCATATTTTACAAGAGTATAGAAGAGACAATTCAACAATGTTCATATTCCTAAGAAGTCAAGGATGGGGATTTGTAGTATATGTGCTTCTCTTAAAGCAAGAAGAGATAAATTTGAAGGGGTCGAAAGAGGTATATATTTACAATTTTTTTGTTTAAATTCGATAGTTATCAACTATGAAAACATATTATCAATCTTTTAATTTTGTGTCATGTGCAAATTCTATATTCAAAGCACTTCAAGAGCACATGAATCAACAATCAAGTGAAAGGAAAAACTTGTACAAACATAGAAAGAAGTGTTATGATGCTCCAAATAAATATATGGGTATGATAATTGATGGCATGGACCAGAAGAAGACACTTCTGCCACATTTTTTCTATACACCAAAAAAATTATAAGAAAATAATTTCATTCAGTTTCACTTGGTTGGTTGTATGGTTTTTAATGGAACAATGTGTCCAAGGGTTTTCTTCACAACTCTAAATATTCATAATGATGCAAATATGACCATCACCATAATTCATCATGTGCTCAGTCATTGGTATGGTAATGTTCCTCAAGTTCTATATCTATAGTTAGACAACACTAGTCATGGAAACAAAATCAAATTGTGTTTGGATATCTCAGAATGCTTGTTGAACTGGGAATATTTCAAAAGGTTAAAGTTCGTTTCATTCTTGTTGGACACGTGCATGATCATATTGATCAAATGTTCAGTTGTTTTTCAGTAACATTGAAGAGGGAAAATGTTGGAATCCTTACAAATTTGGATGAACCTGCATATATAAGATCTATATAGCAAAAATACATACACAGTTTGCAAAGAAATGAGAAAAGAGAGAAAAATGAGAGAAAGAATGGAAGAATTCTATCAACCAATGAATGAATGATAATTTACACAGTATATGCTCTTTATAACTCAACTAACACACATTGGAGGAGAAACCAATGCGCCATAGTGGTGGTCTAGAGTGATCTGGACACACATCGACAGTTACGAGAGTTAACTGCCACCTAGTATGAGTTAACTAGTCTCTCAGTCTTCAGTTAACTGACTGAAACATAATGAAGTGAGGAGGAGATCAAGGAATCATGAGTAATGTGCTAGTTTGGTGATAATCCCAAGGAAAATGTGCATTAGTTGGTGATGATCCCAATGATGCATGGTGATGAAACCAATGTGGCATCTAGACTCCACTCAACTGATCAAACTGAAGAGAATATTCTCCTAGAATGTAGGAAAGCGAATATTCTCTCTAAACTATAGGAGACTGAATAATGACTAATAAACATAAGGAAAACCTTAGGAAAAAGAAATCCTAGGTGTGTGTGAAGTATCTCCAACACCCCCTCTGAACATGACTATGGTGAAAATAAAGAATCGGTCCTGGAAATGAGGCCATTTAGGTACCCAAATACAAACTATGCACTAAAATAAACAAGGAAAGAGAGAAAACCTCATGGGAAAAAAAACCCCTCAAAGTACAATGTATGTAAAAAAGAACTGACAATTGCTAGGAAATTGTATCCTTCTCTCCAATACGACTACTTAGAGAATGGAACTTTTGCTCAATGAAGGTCTTGGTGAACATGTGTGTAGTTTGTTCTGTTGAAGGATAGAACTGCAGGTCGATGATCACCTTGTGTACTAAGTCTTAGATGTAGTGCATTTGTATCTCAATGTTCTGTGTTTGTTGCCTCTGAACTGGATCTTTGTATAACTTCAGAGTGCTCTGGTTGTCACACCAAATTAACATCGACCGATGAAATTGAATTCCCAACTCAGTGAGAAAATGTTGTAGCCACATAGCTTGAATGGTTGTGTTAAATACCCCTCTATAATCCGCCTCAGCTGAAGATAGAAAAATAGAAGCATGCTTCTTGCTCGACCAACAAATGAGCCACAAAACCAGACTGAGTGAGTAACCATATGTGGACTTGTGATCAATGATATCTCCAACCCAGTCAGAATCAGTGAACCCGATGAGGTCCAATGTAGATTTTTTTGCATAGTGAATCCCAAAGGTGATGGTGCCATGTACATATAAAAGGATATGCTTTGCAACCTTCCAATGTATCTCATGCAGCTCGTGCATGATTCTGGAGATTGCTCCAACTTCATAGGAGAGATCTAGTCTAGAGTATGTGAGATACAACAAACTCCCCACTAGTTGTATGTACAGTGTTTTTTCCACCAGTGGAGTGTCCCCGCCATCCTCAAGTTTGACTCATGATAGGAAAGGATTCGGTGCATACTTGTAGTCTTTCATCTTAAAACTCTCGAGGAGATCTCACGTATACTTGGCATGAGATAGTTTGATTCTTGATGCATCATGACTGATCTCGAGTCCAAAGAACAAATGTAGCAGACCCATGTTCATCATTAATAACCTATCATGCAGAATCCTCTTGACTGCAGCAATCATTGAAGTCGAGAAATTAATGATCAGGAAAACATCAACATATAGAACTATGAGTAGAAGTGAATCATCCATCCTGAGCATGTAAAAATTCAGGTATGACTTACAACATACAAAGTTATGTGATAGCAAGTAGGAGTCCATCTTTTCATACCATGCCCTCGAGGATTTCTTGAGGCCATAAAGAGATTTCTTCAGTCGACATAACAAAGATGAATCCGACATGAATCCTTGAGGTTGCTCCATGTAGATCTCCTCAGAGAGATATCCATGAAGAAATGCATTCTTCATGTCGATCTAATGGAGTTCCCATCCCTTGGTTGTCATAATGGAAAGTGCCAAATGTATGGAATCCATCTTTTCTACTGGAGAAAAGGTCTCGTCATAGTCAATGTTGTGCACCCGCTGAAATCCTTTGGCAACTAGCCTAGATTTGTATCTACTAACATGTCCATCTCCAGCACTCTTGGTCCTGTAGACCCATCTGCACCTGACAAGTTTCCTTCCTATAGGAAGGGGAACTAGATCCCAAGTCTGGTTATCAAGGAGGGAGTTGTACTCCTTCTGCATGTCATATTCCCAAAAGGGATTCCTGACAACCTCACCATAGGATTGTGGATCTGAATATTGAACCAAGAAAAGATGCATGGGTGGCATCAGTTCAATGGAAATGAGTGCAAGAGGAGGCTCCTCAAAATCAGATCGATTCCTCCTGGTATCATTTAGATCCCCAACAATATATCATGCATCCTGAAGAGTAATCTTGGCCCACTTGGGCCTCATATTTGGATATACAACTACATATTGCATGCAATGAATCTGCATCTAACTATACTGACTCAATATCTTAATCATATGAATCCTTAGAATCATAACTCTCATCTGAAGAAGAGTCGTCATGAACATGCTCGTCATCTCTAATAGGTGGAAGAAAAAAAGTGTTTTCATGTGGTTGTTGAGGTACATGTGAGATACTTTCCTCGAATTGGATACTATGCTCAATGATGAGTCGGTCTGAGGAAATATCAATGAGTCTGTATCCCTTCACATTGTTGGGGCATCCAACAAAGATACACTCTATTCTTTGTGGATCAAGTGCCTTCCTCTTCTTAGAGGGAATATTGGCCCATGCATGAGAACCGAATATATAGAAGTGGGTCACTTCCAGTTTGAGTCCACTCCAAGCCTCATAGGGGGTATTATCCTTGACAGATCTATGGGGAGATTTGTTTTGGATGTAGGTTGAAAAATTAAGTGCTTCATCCCATAATATCTATGGAAGTGACTTTACATGTATCATGCAAGATGCCATCTCTTTCAGAGATCTATTTTTCTACTTAGCAACTCTGTTTTGTTGCGGAGTATAAGGAACTATGTGTTGTAATTGAATCCCGACCTCATGAAAAATATTATGTATCTCATGGTTCACATACCCTCCCCCATTATCTTTTTGGAGGAATTTGATATTCTTTCCTAACTGTGTCTCAACAAGGGATTTGAAATCTTTGAGGTGTTGAAAGACCTCTGATTTTTTCCTGAGAAAGAAAATCCATGTGAAGTGTGAGAAATCATCAAAAAATAATAGCACGTACCTTGATTTATTGATTGATGGATGCAAAAAAGGACCCATGAGGTCACTATGTATGAGATCCAAAGGAAAGGAATCCTTCAGAGTCTTTCCTTTGTCAAATTTCTCTTGAGGGTGTTTTCCAAGAACACACCCCGCACAAATTCCTTTGGAGAAGTGTATTTTAGGTAGATGATCAACCATTCCTTGCTTGCTAAGTTGTTTCATATATCTGAAATTTAAATGCCCAAACCTTTCATTCCATATCCTGCTACTTTCATTAGCATGGGTAAGCAGTAATGAAAAATCTGGTTCAATAAATTCAGAAAATGTGTAGAGTTTGGATTGATGATTTACCTCATCAATAGAAACCCTGGAATTGGTTTGCATGTCATAGATATCCACTACATCAGGTGATAATATTACTCTCTTTCTGGTGTCGAATTTTTTCATCTAATACAGAAAGAGAATATTGATGGAGAGTTTGGGAACGTGTAGCACATTCTTGAAGCTCTCGTTTGTGAGTTCAATTCTTCCTTTAACAATGACCTCGACCTGAGAGTTTTCCCCCATAAGAATATGAGGACATTTGCATGCATCCAATGAAGAGTAGAATTCTTTTGTGGCTTCCATGTGGTGTGATGCTCCTGAATATACATTCCAAGCATTGGGAGATGAGTTGATGGCAATCTAAGCATGGCTAGAATTACCTTTCTTGGGATTTTGATCTTCTAGCTTCTTCTTCTTAGTACCCTCAAGGATGTGATCTCTAACATTGTTTTGTTGAAGTATTTGGGCCATTTGATCTATATATTTTTTCATACATGCAAATTCTGAATGGAATTATTTATGGAAGTAAGTACAGTTCTCCCCTTTTCCTCCCTTTCCACCTTTGGATCTAGAGGCATCGTTGAAGGTTTTTGAGTACCCTTCCTTATTTAGATTTTCATGTGCTTTCCTTTTGTATTTTTCTTTCGATTTGTGATTTGGATGATTTCTACCATCTTGTACAGCAAGTGCATGCGCCTTTGGGCCTTTGATTTTTCCCATGTTGATAAGCTTGTTACGCTCTTGTGTTAGAGATTCAATAAAGACCTCAAGAGATAGAATCTTCCAGGTGGCTCCAGAGGTCAGCCTAACTGAATGAAATGTGGATACAAACACTGAATATTTCAGACCAAGTTTGGAGAGAATGGTAAGAACCATTTTTTTCTCCTCCTTATATTTATAAACCCTACAAGCCTTGAGTTGTGGTGGCAAATCCTTATATTTGGTAAAGAAATATTGGAGATTGTCGAAGGTTTTTGTATCCAAAGTGATCAATTACACCTCAAGCATGTGTCCCCTCATCTTGTCTTATTTTCCAAAATTCCTTTCCGTGGTGGTCCAGGTTTCATTGGGGGTTTTACAGGAGGATATGTGAAAGAGTAGTTTAGGATAAATGAGACTACAAATAGTTCCAAACGCTTCATCCATTCAATTCAGATAGTTGGATTTTTATATGGTTGATGTGCGTTTGGTCTCTGTTTCCATGGTTAACGTGTATAATCCTCTGCTTCAAATATTCACTATCATCTTTTCCTTTCATGCAAATAAATTGTACAATGTAAGAATGAATTCTTTTGGAAATTCCATTTTTTTCATTGTATTCAATCTTCGGTACCTGCAAAAAGAATTTGGTGTGTTTTTTTCCTAGAAACCTATTGGCTCTGATACCATGTAAATGTGGATGAACCTAGATAGATAAGATCTATCTGGAAAAAATACATACATAGTTTGCAGAGAAACAAGAAAAGAGGGAAACATGAGAGAAAGATTGGAAGAATTATATTAACCAATGAATGAATGATAATTTACACATGATATACTATGTATAACTCAACTAATTCGCACTGGAGGAGAAGTAATTGCATCATAGTGGTGTTCTAGAGTGATCTGGATAGACACTGGAAGTTACGGGAGTTAACTGCCACCTAGTATGAGTTAACTAGTCTCTCAGTCTTTAGTTAACTGACTGAAACATAGAGAAGTGAGGAGGAGATGAGGGAATCATGAGTAATGCACTAGTCTAGTGATAATCCCAAGGACAATGTGCATTAGCTAGTGATATCCCAATGATACATGGTGATGAAACCAATGTGGCATCTAGACTCCACTCAACTGATCAAACTAAAGTGTGAACTGAAGAAAACATTCTCCTAGAATATAGGAAAAGGAGTATTCTCCCTAAACTATAGGAAATTGAATAATGACTAATGAACATAGGGAAAACCTTAGGAAAAATAAATCCTAGGTGTGTGTGAAGTATCTCCAACAATCCTACCATCATTAATTGAATGTATTAAGAAATCATACATTCTAGAGCCTATTTTTCACATATTAGGAGGAATTGTTAGCATGTGAAGATTTATCCAGGGATCACATGGTGAAGAAAAGTGTATTAAGAAACTTAATGATATTAGCTACCAACATCATTTTTTCTTGAAAACAATTGATGGGAAAACACTTATATGGGGCAAGAAGTATTCAACTACTGTAGAATGGGGGCCTTTATCAGGTTTGGCATATTTGAAGTTCACTCCAGAGCGTCCAATATTTGCATCAAAGTTAATGTTATTGCAATCAGTTGCTGAAATCCATAATGCACGAAAGTGTAATAGAGATGTAGATTATTTTGAATGCATGGAGGAAATAAAAAGGTTCATTAAAGATACATACGAGTACTTTGATTTTGTTGACTCTATTTGGTGGGAGTCTTTTTTCAATGACCAAAGTGACATAATTTCAAACTCAACAAATGAAGATACATTTTTGAAGACTCCATTTATTTGGCCACAAAATAGGTCAAATGAATCTAAAGAAAGAAACGTTGTTGAACAACAGGAATCTCAAGATGCTATTGAGTTTTCACAGGTAGAGGAAAGAGAAATGTATATTGGTTCTATAATATCATGTGCACAACATGAAGCCATGGAAGATCTTTACAGGGATTCAATACAAGATATTAAGGAAGGTTTCATGATTGCAATCTTAGCAACTGAAGGTCCACATGGTTATCGATTTTGGATTGCAGAGGTCATAAGGATCGATAAAGAAAATAAATATGTTATAGCGGTTGAAGTGCATTGGTATGCAACAAGTAGACACCCATTCAATGGTGTGTACAAGCAAGAGATGGTGGTTGAGAAATAGAACAACAGAAAGAGAAAAATGAAGGGTCAAAATATAACTCGTTGTCGCACCAACCTCTTAAAATTAGAGGATGTTGGCATACTTTTATATGAATTCCATTTGACAAAGAGAGTAACTCTTCACTCCACGAACATATATATTATCAAGAGGTTGTTTCCACAAGAAATAAGTGCAAGATGGGATTATGTTGAATCTAGTCATAGATCAAAGAGGATTTTGACATCTGAAATGTTCGGCATACATGCAGACTTAGATGGTGCACTCGTTGATAATAGAGAAGAATATGGATCATCTACATCTTCATACAGTCATTCATCTAAAGACAATGTAGACTCTGATGGTGTGTCAGAATCCATGGATGAATTTGATTAAGTGTATGA
>JZKD02S0243035.1:140520-161106 GCA_000966675.3 Picea glauca | reverse complement strand
TATATATATATGATGAAGGAGTTTTTTATTAAATGTCTAAGAATAGATTGAAATATTTGGAACAATTTAAGAGGAAACTACTGGAATAAAAGGAAGCGAAAGGGAAATTAAAGAACAAGGCCCTATGGTTAAACAATGGAGTTGAAACTACAAAAAAGTTTCACAAATATTCCAATCATAAGAAAAACATTAATGTTATCTAGGAAACATAGAGGGATGATGCTATTAAAGATAGGTATTTCAAGTGAATTGAAAACATGGGGGTTTTCACACTTTGAGAGGCTATATAAAGAACATGATAGCCTAAATATTGCATAAATTGTGAAAATCATTTTTTTTCATTTTAAGCTTTGTAGGAGAGGAGGAATATGAAATTTTGGTGGAGGAAGTGTCAAATGAAGAACTAGACATTGTACATGATTATCTTTAGAAGGATATGATTCCAAGGCCAGATGGTTGGACTATGGAGTTTTTTATAGGATTCTAGATATGATGGAAAAACAATTGTAAATGATGGCAGAGGATTCAAGGAGAACATGGAAGGTATTGGGATATTTTAATTCCATTTTCTCTCTATAATCCATAAGGAAAATCCAACATCTTTGTATGAATCCTGGCCTATCTCACTCTACAATCATTTCATTTACAAGATAATAGAAAAAATTATTACAGTTAGGGTGAAGAAGATTTTCTTAAAAACAAATTCTGAAGAACAATTCAATTTTCTACAGGGGATACAAATCCATGAAGCCATTGGAGGAATAGGAAGTTTTACATTCTATCAAAACACATGCATTGCATTCCATGGTTATGAAGTTAGATCTTTATATGGATTATTACAAAAAAAACAATTGGTTTTATTTGAAATTCATTCTAATTCATGTTGGATTTTGTGATCAAATGGTGAATCTGATTATAGACTACTTGTCTTCTATATCTTTTGTAGTTTAAACTAATGGATAAACATTGAGTTCTTTAGGCCTACTAGAGGAATAAGGTAAGGATGACCTCTATCTCTTTTTTTGTTCTTGATAATTAGAAATGTTTAATTATATCAATCTTAGAGTCTAAAATAATAGGATCTTTGAGTGTCATAAATTAGGTAGATCCTTTTATTTGAATCATCTATTGTTAGTAGGGAATGATTTGTTTTTTTATGTCTCTAAAGGATATTTCAACAATCTAAAGGAGATCATATATATTTATAGTATAGCATATGGTGTGGAAGTAAATATCCAGAAATCATCATATGTTTCAATGGAGTGTAGGATGATTAGGTTAGAAGGAAAATACTATTTTCCCCCTTTTAGAATGTGGAGTTGTAAGATTTTTTTAAGTATTTTAGGTTTCCTTATGAAATCCAATTATTATGTAGGAAGAATGAATGGAAGTGGTTTATTGAGAAGATTGAAAAAGGATGAAGATGTGGTGTATTATATGGATTTCATTGGGAGGAAGACCTACTTTAGTCAAATTAGGTTTGGAGGCTATACTAGTATACTAGTATATCATGGATTTCATTCCTAAAGGGATATTATAAATTAATAGAAAGAAATGCATTTAATTTATGTGGATAGGTAGGAGAGAAAAATATGGAATTCCCTTATTGAAATGGTAGTGTTTAGCCAAACCAAGGGAGGTGTGAGGTGAAATAAAACATTCATTTTTTAGTAAGGTCTTGGATACCAAAATTTTGTAGAGTCCAATTTCCAATAAGGGTCTGTGGATGTAGACGATATCTCAAAATACAAATATCCACAAACTATTGAATAATGGATTAGAAAGGAAAAAAAAACCTATATGTAATGTGTCTTTTGTTTGGAAGGCTATAGCACTATATTTTCCTCTTGTGGATAACTAATTTGTTTGGAACGTAGTCAATTGGGAAAATGTTAGAATAGGGTAAAATCCATGGTTGGTATGTGGAGAAGTATATATATTTCTTGGGGATATGATTGATAAGATTCAGAGACAAGGAATTTGCAAACTAGCACACATTGTTGATGCAATTACTACATCAGTTTGGCAACAAGGATAGAAGACGAATGATATGATAAACATGATAGATGGAAATTTTGATAAGTCGAAGGTTTATATTGAACAATTAAAGAAGAAGAATATCAGAAACAGAGAGGTTGTACTAGTCTAGTCCAAGGACCCTTGTTTAGCAGAATATACTCCTAGATTGCAATACAAAACCATGTTTATCAATGCAAATAAAGAAGGGGATGTGTGGTGGTGGAAGGCCCTATGTAAGAGAAAATATCCCCCTTCAAACCAAGATTTATGTTTGTTCAATTATAAGGAATAAATCATTAACATGGGAAGTCCTCCAAAAATGAAATTGACATGGATTGGGTTGTTGTATATTGTGTAAGAAGGATCTAGAAACTATAGATAATGTTCAAAACAATTTTTCATATGTTGGAAAATTCTAGGGACATATGAATAAGCTAAAATGTTGTAGGGTTTGATTGTGAGGGGAGACAATAAAGGAGTGTTTGAAGAATTGGTTTTTGAAAAAATAACACAAAGGCATCTAGCTGGCCAAAAATGCTAAAATATTTCAAGAAATATTACTATTGGCCTTTCAATGTGCATCTCAAGTTAGGAAATTTTTTGAAACCATAAAAGTTCCCAAAAATCCTATGAAAAATATGATATTGACTCATCCTACAATAGATAATTCAAGTGCTTGGGATTATTTTGATGGTGCTATCCAAGGGTAGTGTTATCGCACAAGTTGTAGGGTGGGCAAAGCCCAACCCAACCACCAATTGGTGACAACTAGGAGAGCACCTACCCAATGTCACCTTAGGCAGGTGTTCCCGTCACTTTAGAGGTGAGGTAGTCACCTCAAGGGGGTAATCCCGATGACCCTAGGGGGAATTGAGATGGAAAACAATAAGTATGAATGGATGTCCCTAAAGGTCAATTCTAAATGGAAAGGGGATCTTAAAAAAGGGTCGTCGGGAAGGTAAAGGGTTTCCAAATGAGTTGAGTGACTTGTCGAGAGTGAGGTACCTACTTGAGACACAATGAAAACCAAGGATTCTTGTAATATGTTAGTTGGAAAAGAAAGTTAAGCTTGTCATCCCTTATTGCATAAAATATCAATGATATATGTCAACATATAGAATATAATAAAGGTTGCAATATAAGTTCCTAAAGTATGATTGAATAAGTGTTGGCCCTTGACAAAGTTTTGAGGAATACTTGGTCATATTTGATCGTTTTTGGTACTCCGACATCCAGTTGGAGAAGGAGCGCATGGCGAAGAGGAGATCACGGGATCCCCGCCCCTTTTTAGGGCTTTTTGGGATTTTGGGGATTTTTGGGAATATTGTAATGGGAAAGGGATATTGGCCTTGATTTAGGCCTTTTGTATGTATAAATAGAAGGGTAGGAGATGTGTGTGTAAGGTGTGTGATGTAAAGTGAATGGCTTAGTGAAAAAGTAGATGTGATCAGACGTCTGTGTGACTGTAAGAGCTATGTGCCTACTGTAAGTATTGTAAGTGTTGAGTGCACAGATCAGGGAAGGACTTAGTGCTTGGATCTACCCGGGGAAAGAAGATCTAGAGAGCTGGGCAAATCTCTTGTCCTAGGCGGGGTAGGATCTTGAAGGATTTGTGCTGTAAATTGGTTTACAGAAGATAATAACATAAGAATATTTTGTGGGCATAGCCCCAGGGTGGGGGTGAACCACGGTAACTATGTGTATAGTGTTTTGTGCTTCACTCTTATGTATGTATCTCTTTCTTAGCTAAGTGCTTGATGTGGTTAAGTAGATCTAGTCATGATTTGTGTTGTTGATGAATGAATGAACATTAGATCTGATATATGAGATGCTTGGTGCTTGATCTTCTGAATCTAACCTATATTGTTGTGAATAAGGACAGAATCATTCTTAGTATAAGTATTCACTGTGATTCTCTGTGACTTCTACGAAGTATATTAATGAATGTATGTTAAGGAATAACTGATGCTAAGTGCACTGTAAGAAAGATAATCACATATATGTGTCCCAGCTAAGGTTGTAGACACCTAAGTCTTGCAACCACCCCTGCCTCTACCTCGGGTGAGACTTCATCTACTTCGCAGGTGTTGTTGAAAGGGCCGGTAGTTAGGGCTTTGTTGGTGCACTCTTGAGCGTTGAACCCCGGGTCTGCCCCTATGCCAACAAATGGTTCTGTTGTCGAGACCTAGAACTATGATTGCTAAGAACTAAAGAAGAAGAAGCTTTGTGTGAAATAAGCTCTGTGCGTAGATCTTTTTCCCTAGTGCACAGTGTTATGTTTGACCTGTGAAGCTTTGTGCCAAGAAAAGAGGTCAAATCTGAAGAAAGATAGGTCAGATCTGAAGAAAAGAAATCAGATCTGTGAAGAAAAGGGTAAGATCTGTAAGCTCTATGCCTTGATAAAGATAAGAATAGTTAAAAGTTTTAGATCTGGGAGCTTTGTGCTCTGTAGAAGTAAGATAAGTGAAATTTTTTTGTTTCTAAAGCATCGATCTAGGTATATTTGATAGATTTTGGCCTAGCTTCAAAACTAGGGCATTAATAGATGAAAGAAAGTTTGATATGAATAGATCTGATAAGTATAGTGATAGATATGTTATACCCATGCATCGAAAGAATGTTTGGACTAACAAGTGGATGCAGGATCCTAGAAAAAGTTTTTTGCAGGCTAGCCACCATGATCTTGGTGCGTAGTACAGAAGGAGTTGGGGAACATCTAAATGGACGAGAGGATTAACCCTCTCTTATAGTTGCAGACGACCGGGACATCTTGCTAAAATATGCTTTGGGAGAAGACCCAGTTTCCTCTATTGTAAGTCTATGGACCATGAAGTATTGGATTTCCCTAGAATGATTGTTAGGCTTGAGAAGTTGAATATGGAACAAGAAAACCCTGAGGGATATCAAGAGACCAAGATTATAGCAAAAACCCAGAAGGAATCAGAAAATATATTGCTACATATGGGAGATACCTTGAATGACCACTGACATGTTAGGCTATCAGAGATCTTCAAAGAAAAGGAGCAAATCGAAGCAATAATAGGGGACTTTGAAATTGACTGTACTCTTGATGAAGAAGCGCAAGTGAACATTATGACAGAAAGAACTTGGGAAGCTATAGGAAAGCCTGCCATGATCCCTTCCCTAGGAGGAACAAGTTTCTTCAGAGGAAAGCTAGTAAACCTATGTGGAAGGCTCACCTGGATACCTATGACTGTCAATGGAACTTCGACAGAGGAAGACTTTGAGATCATTAAATTTTTTGAAGACGGCGCCCTGTTTACCATGCTCATAGGAAAACCCTGGATTGATAGAGAACAGGCCAAATGAAGAGAAGAAGAGAAAGTTTTGGAATAGAAGAAGCAAGAGTTAAAAGACTTTATGACCAGAAGGATTGCACACTTGATTGAAGAACAGAAGAGAAGATCGCAGATATTTAATATTAGTACCTCTGGTGTCGAAGCTAAGAGAACACTTGAGGATATGCATAAGATCGAGTTACCTACTTTTGATACAGAAGAGGTATTATCAAGGAACCCTAAGAAAGATTTTCCACAGTGCAAAGTAACTAAGACCACAGAAGATAAACATCAGAATGGTAAAAGAATTACTCAAAGGAAACTCACTGGGAAGAAGGCTAGGAAGTTAAGAAAGAAAAGGGATAATACTGTAAGGTTACAAGAGGTTTTAGAGGACACTTCACAGCAAGAAGAATTGCAGAATTGGAGCTTCGCCGAGATATCAAAACAACGACATAGAGTACTTTGGCATGACGAAGAAATATAGTCGTTGGAACCGATATACCTATTCGACCTCTACTCCGAACGGATCGAAAAGAAGTTATGGGTTACCACTAGACCGTTGGATAGAACTAGAATGGATAGAACGAAGTTAATGAAGTCTTCATATCTGTTGCAAGTAGTCCATTGTAGAGTTACTTACTTATTCCGTCGCGCCATGCCTGAAAGACACTTTTGCCAATTAAGAACTTGAACTTACAGAATACCCACGTTATGAAACAATGATTACTCCCATTTTGTTCTCGATCTAATTACGGTACCAAAAGTCCATTGAAAACTCGAGACAATGATCCCGAGCTTACATGTTTGACAAGCTTAGCACAACAGAAGAATCGCTGAGAGAAGTACTTGCTAGCTTAAGGACAAAAAGAGTCATGTTGGAGAGAGGAATTTCCACCAGAGTCCAAGACTCATCGTCGAGAGGTGTGGCAGCCTTCCCATTGACTGCTTGAGCTGGAACATCTTGAGCCAGCGTAGAGTTGAGAACTAAGCATAGAGACAATGCAACCAACGCAAAGTTAGTACCAACCATCCTACCAGCTTACATTCCCCCTCTAAGTGGTGAGATTAATAGGGACAGTGTCCCTAGAGAGTCGAGACTTTGAATACACCCTAGTCCTTGCATATCTACTGAAAGGAGTTCTCACCTACTGCGTAGATCAAGACAAGGTTAGAACATTGAAGTTTTGTGACTTCAAACTAGGAGACCGTAAATCCTACAGCATGCTCACACCATCTAAGTACTTAACGAGGACTAAGGGATGGAATTCGAAGATTGTCCCTCAAAAATGGACAATGAACCTTGTGCAATCTACTATGCTCAATGTTATGAAAATACCGCTCTTCGGCAGACATCAAGAGGTGACTGCTTGTGTGAAGTTACTGCTAGAAAGTTACCACGGAGGATACCTATGGTTAAATCGTCACATAACTATTGATCTGACACTGATTAACAGGATTACTGGTCTTAGCATGCAGTGCCCTGATCCCCATGAGTACTACCCTGGAAAGACCGCGGACCACTCTCTGTCACAAAATATTAAAGAGGCTTATGGAAATGTTGAAAAAGGTGCGCGAGGTTAAAAGGTAGCCTCTATCGAGAGTGGCGCGGTGCGCCTCGCATGTCAACTGATAGAAGGGAAGATGGTACATAAAAATAGACCTACACAAGTATTTGGCTTTGTAGTTGACCTCACAGGGAAGTGCACAGAGGGACTACAAATGAATTGGGTGAAATATTTGGTCAATTAGCTAGAAATTGACTGTTGATAAACCTAGGACCAAGGGCATGAATTCCACTTTAGCTGGCTGCTAATATTGATAGCCTTTGTTGCATGGGAGCTATTGGAAGGTGCAACCTTCCTAGACCTCAACCCATTTGAACCATTAGCTGCGAAGTTCAGTACCTTATGGTACTCAATGGACATGAGCAAACAATGGCAATCAAATGCCATTTTTCACAGATCCTATAACCAACTGAAAGTGGCCATAGGAGGTGAACCTTGCATAGCCCCGAACACTTTACAAAGGTTTTGACCTTTGATAAATTTCAACATGGACCACCACTTTATACACCTAACTCCATGCGCTAATGAACACCAGGAACAACTTCAGTCCTATTATAAGCTGACCGAAGAAGACCTAGAAGAAATCACCAAGGAATGGTCGGCAAACCTCCTTGTTCCAGCAAATCCAATGTACATTTCAGACATTGACAGCCCAGAAGTTGCACAGGACACACCTGGGCCCAGTAAAATGAAGAATACAAAGGAAATAAAGAAGCCTAAAGAGGTTCAGGATGTAGATAGCTACTATGTAAAGACAACTTCCATCACACCCGATCAAGAAGGTAACAATGAAGACCTAGAGGAAGTCGAAAAAAAACCAGCAGATGAAGTCGAAGTTCCAAAGAAGAGAAAAGGGTCATCTTGGAAGTCTTCCTCTAAGAAGAAATAAAAAGTGACCGTGACCAAGATGAAGACCACGCTCAACCCCGATGACTTCAGCTTTCTCCTCGCAACCTTGAATGAAGCCATAGAAGAAATTATAGAAAAGAAGGAGGCCAAGCAACAGACGATGTACGACAGAATTGAAGCTGAGCTCCAAGGAGTGCAGTGAGCACTTCAGTCTAACCGCACAGTCTCCATTGCGCCTGTTCCAGAAGGAAGAACAGAAGCAGGAGATGAATCAGTTCAACTCCGCAGGATTGCTGACATAGTTGAAGTACGCCTTTGAAGAGCAGAAGAAGTAACAGCATAGGCCACCCAGGCCCTAAAGCAAGTATAGGAGGAAATCATAGAGAAACGCCGAGATGCACAGCAAGAGAGGGAGGCCATCCAAGAGAAATTTGATAGAGACAGAGCAAAAATCCAAAAGGAGAAGGAGCATCTTCTCGCGAAGCAGATCGGGATCGAAGAAGCTGTCAACAGATCATTTTGCTCTACGGCCAGATTAGAAAAAAAGGCCAAAGAACCCCTAGACCGTCAAGTGATGAAGCTTGTTGAAGTTATTCAGCAACTGTAGCAAAGAGTCGTGGACTTAGAGCTTCCGATCATCCCAAGTATCTCACAAGAAGAGCGGGACCAGCTAGAAATAACTGCCTGGGCTGCAGTAGAAAGGATTAAAGAGCTCACTGAAGAATGAAAACAACTTAGTATCAGAAGTGCGCGGATACATGAGAACCTAACCGAGAACCCGTAATTGCATAAACTAGAGTTGCAGCTCCAGGAGGCGACGCAGCATGCAGATAGACTTCAGATGCAATTGAAGGGCCTATCAACCATAGAGAAAATGAAGCGATCCCACGAATAACGCGTCGCATAGCAGGAGATCCACATGATCCAGAGAAAGGTCATGGAAGTGATGCAACAACTTCAACCTTTGCAGGATAAGGCATGTCAACTATTTTTACAGATTGAGAACCAAGGGGAAGAGCTACAACAGGTCACGATTACAGCAGAGCAGCGCCTAGACAGACCAGTCAATAACGCACTCATCCAGGAGTTTGTCAAGCAGGAGGAAATCGCAAAGCAGTAGGTTGAAGAAGCTCGAGCTAATCTTGAGGCATTCGAAGAGGAATTGGTCAGACCTAAGTGACTCGGGATGAGTCACAGGTGAGTTTTGGGGGCCTATTGGCCCTTGACCAAGTTTTGAGGAATAATTGGTCATATTTGACCATTTTTGGTACTCCAACATCTAGTCGGAGAAGAGGAGATCACAGGATACTCGCCCCTTTTTAGGGCTTTTTGGGATTTTTGGGATTTTTGGGAATATTGTAATGGGAAAGGGATATTAGCCCTGATTTAGGCCTTTTGTATGTATAAATAGAAGGGTAGGAGATGTGTGTGTAAGGTGTGTGATGTAAAGTGAATGGCTTAGTGAAAAAGTAGATCTATGTGATCAGACATCTGTGTGACTGTAAGAGCCCTGTGCCTACTATAAGTATTGTAAGTGCTGAGTGCACGGGTCAGGGAAGGACTTAGTGCTTGGATTTACCCGGGGAAAGAGGATCTAGTGAGCTGCACAGATCTCTTGTCCTAGGCGGGGTAGGATCTTGAAGGCTTTGTGTTGTAACTTGGTTTACAGAAGATAATAACAGAAGAAGACTTTGTGGACGTATCCCAAGGGTGGGGGTGAACCACGGTAATTGTGTGTATAGTGTTTTGTGCTTCGCTCTTATGTATGTATCTCTTTCTTGGCTAAGTTCTTGATGTGGTTAAGTAGATCTAGTCATGCTCTGTGTTGTTGTTGAATGAATGAACATTAGATCTGATATATGAGATGCTTAGTGCTTGATCTATTGAATCTAATCTATATTGTTGTGAATAAGTACTGAATCATTCTTAGTATAAGTATTCACTGCGACTCTCTGTGACTTCTATGAAGCATATTAATGAATGTATGTTAAGGAATAACTGATGCTAAGTGTGTTGTAAGAAATATAATCACATATTTGTGTCCCATCTAAGGTTCCAGAGACCTGAGTCTTGCAACCATCCTTGCCACTACCTCGGGTGAGACTTCATCTGCTTCATAGGTGTTGCCGAAAGGGCCGATAGTTAGGGCTTTGTTGGTTTTCTCTTGAGCGTTTAACCTTGGGTATGCCCCTATGCCGACAATAAGCAAAAGACAAACTAGAAAAAGCTAGCTTAAACTAACAATGAATAAGCAATAATTTAGCATAAAAGAAAGTCTAAAAAAAAAAACTAATTGCAGTGATATTTATCAGCCTTATGTCTGTAACAAACCAATCTTTATAGCAGAAAAATCAGCCAATGAAAAACACCTTTAACTTGCTCAACAAATGCGTTAGGGTTAGTAGAGAGTTAAGGAAAAGTTAGAGGTTGGTCCTAGGGTTAGTTTAGGAGTTATTAAGGGTTAAAGGGTTAGGTTTTCTGCATCCTTATGGCTGTAGAAGTTCTTTGTAACAACATCAATAATTAATGGTTGAAAGGGGATGCCTCAATGAGGAAAGAGAGCCAAAGGCTCAAGGAACAACTTCCAAAAGAGATGCTTTTAAAACTTGAAAAAATCACATTTACCAAGGCAACAATGTATTTCTCCAATGCAACAAGTAATGACTAGTTCCTTTGATGATTGGGTTAATGGAGTCAAGCAAAGAAAGAGCTAGAGATACTACCTCCTTGGGGGTGTAAATCTTCTTACTCCCCAAGGCAAGTATCCCTAGCTCTGGTTTAAGCTAAGAGGGTGTATGCACTTATACTTCTCTTAGAAAACCCTCTTTAAACCAATAAAATTTAAGCATAAAATGATGGAGGCTAAGGTGGGGGTGTATTCCCTTATACTTCCCACCTATATCTATCAAAATAACCTTGTCTTGGACACAAATTATAATACAATGCAAAAACATCCTTACCAATTCAAGAAAAATGCTAAGATAAACCACCACAATAGCAAAGAAGAACCTTTCAAGGCTAGTTCATCACTTCCATAAACCAATAACCAATAATATAGAAATACAAAAGAGAACAAGAGAGAAACTATCTAAAGATGGCGAAAATTTCAATCCAATACTTCTCTTAATTGGAGAGTTATTATTCAAAATGAGATCTTATGATCTCTATTTATACAAAATGTCACTAACATAGTTTGTTCACATAATTTTAGGGTAAACCATAATATTAGTGGTCAACAACCCTAATCTTTCCCCTTTACACAAATAATATTAAACAATTCATCTTTAGGTTCACTTTTACACAAAAGGAAACCCTAACTTAAGGTGATGTCACCCATTTAGGGGATGTTTTGACACTATGAGCAAGTCGTTGATGTTGGAGAAGTAGTGTTAGGCCTCCAAAGGCCACATTCCAATCATCTAGTCCATCTCCCCATGGTCAAGGCCTCATTCTCCTCAAAACATCCATGTGTCAATGAGTGATAACTTCACCACCAAACCCTAGCCATTCTAGGTGATGTCATGCCTCTAAAGATGATGTTTTGTCTCTCTTAGGAAAAACGTTTGTCATGTGAGGGCTAGGTAATGTCTTCTATTTTTTATTCTAGGGCTCCAAAGGTTCATATGTTTCATCTTACATGTGGGCCCTTGACATCCAACCTATGGTCTTCAAGGTCCATGGAAGCCCAAGCTAGGCTTGTTCCTCCAAAAATGTCCACCAACTAGGTACTGCAAAGACAAACAAGCACGCCCTCTAAGGATCTCAAGTTAAAATATCACGATGAGTAAATCAAATCAATAAATGTGCCACCTAAACATGTGCATCAAATATTACCCTGTCAAACAAGTAAGTTCTCAAAGACATTATGCAACTTGACAAGCTTGGATATGGGATGGTTGACGAGGTGTCCTATTGGGTAGATATTTTCTTAGGTCAAGTAGTGTTTCCCAAGTGATCCCTCTCTAAGCCATGTGAAGTATATGAAGTGGTTATGGGTCAAGACTCATTGGGCATGGGGTTCATGACATACAAGGGGTTGTAGTGTCTCATTCATGGGTTCCTTTGTAGAGGGTGTGTGGCACCTTCATTTGCAATGCACTTTTTCCAAGCCCATCCTCTTTCTGTTATTTGTTTCTTTCATGTTTTAAAGGATGATTTTAACGCCATTTTCCTGGCATGGTGTCTAGATAATGATAGTGTCACTCACAAATGCCTTGTGCAAATGAAAATTTTGGCTCGTGATGAGACCCCCTTTCTCTTAGCCATGCAACTGAGAACCATTACCATGGCTTGGTGACTAGATGATGGTAAATTCATACCACTAAATACCCATGATCATGATAGGTCAGCTCATGATGATACCTCCTATCCGCCAACTAACCCCCTAAGAATTCATAATCATGTATTATTTTGGGTCCCTCTTTTCTTACAGAGAAGTGTTTCATTTATTTCTTGGGGTATCCCTAGGTGAAGCATCTAGAAGGTATAGGATTTTATCTTTATAAGCGACATCAATCCCTCTGGGATTTCATCCCCTTAATCCTATAGAATGAGGGACAACCCCTTCTTGGGTCAATACACCCTAAAATCCCAAGAGATAAGGAAATGGGCGGGGTTTTCGTTATGGAAAGTGGTAGGTATGGTTGGGAATGGCACGATGGCTCTTAAAGGAAGTTTCTAGTAGAAAAATCATTACCGAGGAATACCACCTACTAGAGAAAAATGTCAACCACCAAGGTGAAATGGGGAAAAAAGCATAATTTCCAAGCACATGTCATGAAATCTAAAGTAGTCTTAGATACAACACAATCAAAATGCCTCAAATATTGAAATGATACTCACCATAATAACTGACTTGTACCTTCATGGAGCAAGGCCCATTGCCTTCTGGAAGCCAGTGAGTGTGGTAGATGCCATCCTGAAAATACTGACCTTTGTGGTGATGAGAAGGGTCTCCATCTATGCAAGTGGACATTGTTGTTCATGTAGTCTCTCAGCACTCCATATCTATAACCTGGGGGCCTCGATACATAATCTCCTTAGTCATCCCACAAAATGGGGATAACATCTGGCTCCTACTTGGGGACATGTGCTCGTCGTAGAGTGCATGAGAACCGCATCATCTCCTGGTATACATGTGTCTTCCAAAAATCAGACAAAAGCATCAGAGCATATATGGTGGTGCTATCACCCTTCATCCATATACATTAAAATCCAAAAGTAAAAACTAATCTAGAAAAGAAAATTTTGGCATTTTTTCAAAAAAAAATAAACTAAGCATGAAATCAATATGCAAGTAGACAAAAATGAAAATGAAATTCATCTAAACTAATATGAGCAATCAAGATGCAAATGAAAGGAAATAACTATGACCTACCTACTTACACGGTGATGTCAGGTGAAGTCATACAACCAGTGCAACTAGTTGATCATCTCAACAAAGTATCTCCCCCTATGATTAATCATGTAATACAACAAAGATAAGTCAAGAAAATAATAATCATTTGTATAAAAACACATATAATTGATCATGAAATAAAACTCATGGACATGGGTGGGAGGAAGAAAATCTTATTGGAAAGAGAAACCATCAACCTTATCATCCTTCCTGAAAGTGTAGCCACAAGCATGACAAATCCATCTTTGAAGAGGGATACCATATGTAGACAATGATTTGTCTTCATCTTCACTCAGAAGATCATTGCTCCCTAAAGGATAAAAAAGGGTAAGAGATCCCAAGAAATCTTGTTGGTTTCCCAAACAAGGGAAAACGGGGTAAGGAACAACCTTAGATAAAAAATCCTCCATCGGACTTAGGAAATGTCTCTTCTTTGTCCACAAATTCCTACCCAAAGTCTCAACATTAAAGTGATTTTTTTTGGTAGTGCGGACCTCAAATTTCTTTGGGCTAGCCACGACCTGGTGTCTATAAAAATATGAGCACAATGGATGAAATTCCTCATAGAAAAAATATGCATCCTAAAAAGGTTATGTATCAAGTGTTGGTTGTGGAGCCTAATTATCTTCCTGATTCATAGGTCTTTGTTTTCAGTTGTGTTTATACCCCATGAAGACTTTACACCTTGGAAGAATGTACACTCTTCCACGCGAGGGAGTGCAGAGGGGGGTTACCCCCTCTTCGGGGAAGTGTAAATATGGATTGTTCATTATAAGGTTGCAGATATAACGGTAGAAATTATGTTAGGGTTTTTTTCCCTAGAATGCAACCCTCTGTGATGAGGGAAATGTATTGCGGCTATGCATTATGGGGAATATTGTATTCTGAGATAGGAGACTGTGAGAGAAAGAAGAGGAAGTTACAATGGGTTTGTTGTAGGTTGTATCCCTTCGATTGCTGGATAATAATAAAGGAAGGACCTGGCAATTTCTTTGGTGGACGTAGCCCACACTGGGTGAACCATGTATATCTGTGTCTCTATTGTATTGTGTATCTTCTATATTTTATTTCCGCATTTGTTTTATTTTATTTATCTGTGATCCTATTTTCTAACATCGAGGGATGATTGAAGATCACTTTGATTATGTTGTGACAAGTCATTCTCGAAAGGGATGAACAAATATGTAACCATATAATCACCAGGCTGCCAAATATCTGAATGATACACGCATGAATACTAGTCCTCTAAAGATTAAGAGCTACCCTCAATTTCATAAATGGGATCTCTATCAATAATGAAGCAACCCATATCCCATCTAAGTCTCCCAACCTGTATGAAATCATCAATGTGGTTGTCAACTATATCTGAACGTTGTTCCACAAATTCACCTACATCACAAGAGTCGATTACTTATTCACAATACTAGAGGACTTCATTCTCTTTAAAAGGTAAAATAGATATCAATGTCTCGTTCAGACCTTCTGCAAGATAAAATTCATCGAGATCCTTTTGGAAGTTTTCTTCATTTCCAAAGTCACTGAACAAAGAATCATCAAAGTTTTCAAAAGGATTATAACTCATCATGTTCTCTTCTTGATGTGTATGAGAAACATATATTGGGGAAACTTCAACAGGATCTTCAAATTCCTCATCACTGAGGCTAGTTGTTTCAACTTCACATGCAAGAGGAAAACAAGACAGAAGGACATCTTCTTCTTCATATAGTAGCACGAAATTCAATGTCTCCTTTTTCTCATCAAGGTCTTCCTTTTCTTGGAAACTTTCTACATGGATCTGTTCTTTAATATAATCTTCATAAATAGGATCAAATAATTCACCATCTTGATCTTGATCTCTAACAATTTTGTAGACTTCCTCGGGCATGGTGAGAGGTTCATCATCATTGGGTAAGTTTTCCTAGTACCCATACTTCTCGGTCACATCGTCGTATAATGATCTTGTTCCAAAATATGCAATGGCCACTTCCCAGGTTGATTTTAGGGTATTCCTTTTCTCATAATTTTTAATGATGGAATCATACTCTTCTTCTCTCTGTTGATAGAAATTAACCAAAAAGTCCTTGTCGGGACAAATTTCTATCAGTTGTTCACAAAATTTGTCATATTCTTCTATACTTTCCTTGAGATACTCAAAACTTTCCTCATTTCTCTTGTCAACTTCTTGTATTTCAATTGTTGTTTCAACAGACTCTAGAAGAAGCATTTCTCTCAAGCCTTCAATAGGATCAAGATCAAAATCTTCTCTCGAAAAAGAATCCTCTAGGTCATGAATTGTATATTTAAGACTTTGAGCTTCTGGTCCCCAACGTTTAAGGAAATCTATGATGAGTATTTTCAAATAAGATATACTTCTTGTCTTGCAAGAATGCTTGATCAATTACCTTTGTTCATTTCCCAAGGATATCAGAAACAAATGTAGGCATGCATCTTCATGTAGTACATTCACATAGTAGATGCATCTGGTAAACTCAACGATGTGTGCTACGATCGATAATGGATTACCATCAAACTTTGGGAGGACATTGAATTGGTTTATCGAGAACTTGTTTTGATATCTATCAATAGCTTCGATATCCAAGGCCTTGTATGCTTCATGAAATCACCACAGAGCCATGTTTCCATTACTTAGGGTAATACCTCAATGGAGTATCCATATGAGCTCAAGGCTCATCAAAGGAGGGAAAGAGGAAAAAAGGAAGTGGGTTATGGGAAGGTGGAGTCGCCAGATGAGTCTCAAAAAGAGCTTATAAAGGGTGGAAAGGGAACTTCCCTTGAGTGGAGTCACCAGGAAATCTAGGTAAAATGCTTTGGGATATCTTTCCAAAGTGTCATTAGGGTTCAGAAGAGGATTCAAAATCCTCCTTGGAAACGGTGCCAACATGTTAATGCACAAGTTTTAGGTTGGGAAAAGCCTGACCCAACCACCGATTAGTGACAACTAGGAGATAACCTACCAACTATCACCTTAGGAAAGTGTTCCCGTCACTTTAGAGGTGAGGTAGTCACCTCAAGGGGGGAATCTCAGTGACCCTAGGGGGAATTGAGACACAAAATGATAATTATGAATGGATGTCCCTAAAGGTCAATTCTAAATGGAAATGGGATCTTAGAAAAGGGTCATGGGGAAGACAAATGGTTTCCAAATGAGTTGAGTGACTTGTTGAGAGTGAGGTACCTACCCGAGACACAATGAAAACCAAGGATTCTTGTAATATGTTAGTTGGACAAGCAAGTTAAGATCGTTGTCCCTAATTGCAATAAATATCAATGATATATATAAAAATATAGAATATAATAAAGGCTTCAATATAAGTTCCTAAAGTATGATTGAATAAGCAATATACAAACTAGTGAAAGCTAGCTTAACCCGACAATGAATAAGCATTACTTTAGCATAAAAGCAATGCTGAAACAAAAATCCAACTACAATGATATTTATCATCCTTATATCTGTAGAAAACCAACCTTTATATCAGAAAAATCAGCCAATGAAAAACACCTTTAGCTTGCTCAACAAATGCACTAGGGTTAGTAGAGAGTTAGGGAAAAGTTAGGGGTTAGTCCTAGGGTTAGTTTAGGATTTATTAATGGTTAAAGGGTTAGGTTTTATGTGAACTTATGGCTGTATAAGTTATTTGTAACAGAAGAAATAATTAATGGTTGAAAAGGGATGCCTTAATGAGGAAAGAGAATCAAAGGCTCAAGGAACAACTTCCAAAAGAGATGTTTTTAAAACTTAAAAATTTCATGTTTACCAAGGCAACAATTTATTTCTCCAATGTAACAAGTAATGACTAGTTCCTTTGATGATTGGGTTAATGGAGTTAAGAAAAGAAAGATCAAGAGATATTACTTCCTTAGGGGTGTAAATCATCTTACTCCCCAAGGCAAGTATCCTTATATAGGGTTCAGGCTAAGAGGGTGTATGCACTTATACCTCTCTTAGCAAACCCTTGTTAAACCAATAAAATTTAAGCATAAAATGATCAAGGCTAAGGTGGGGGTGTATTCCCTTATACTTCCCACCTATCTCTAGAAAAATAACCTTGTCTTGGACACAAATGATAATACAATGAAAAAATTCCTTACCAATTCAAGGAAAATGCTAAGATAAACCACCACAATAGAAAAGAAGAACCTTCCAAGGCTAGTGCATCACTTCCATCAACCAATAACCAAGAATATAGCCATACACAAGAGCACAAGAGATAAATTATCTAAAGATAGTGAAAATTCCAGTCCAATACTTCTCTCAATGGGAGAGTTATTATTCAAAATGAGATCTTATGATCTCTATTTATACAAAATGTCACTAGCATAGTTTTTCCACATAATTTTAGGGTAAACTGCAATATTAGGGGTCAAAAACCCTAATATTTCCCTTTTACACAAATAATATTAAACAATTCATATTTAAATTCACTTTTACACAAAAGGAAACCCTAACTTAAGGTGACATCACCCCTTTAGGGGACGTTTTGATACTATGAGCAAGTCGTTGGTGTTAGAGAAGCATCGTTAGGACTCCAAAGGCCACATTTCAATAATCTAGGCCATCTCCCCATGGTCATGGCCTCATTCTCCTCAATATCCATGTGTCAATGAGTGATAACTTCACCACCAAACCCTGGCCCTTCTAGGTGATGTCATGCCTCTAAAGACAACGTTTTTCCTCTCCTAGGAAAAACATTTGGCAAGTGAGGGCTAGGTCATGTCTTCTAGTTTTTTTTCTAGGCCTCCAAAGGTTCATCTCTTTCATCTGGCATGCAGGACCTTAGTATCAAACCTTTGGGATTCAAGCCCCATGGAAGCCCAATATAGGCTTGTTCCTCCAAAATTGTCCACCAACTAGGTCCTGCAAAGACAAACACGCACTCCCTCCAAGGATATCAAGTCAAAATATCCTGATGAGTAAATCAAATCAATAGATGAGACACCTAAGCATCTGCATCAAATATTAGCCTGTCAAACAAGTAAGTGCTCAAATTCATTATGCGACTAGCCAAGCTTGGATATGGGAGGGTTGACGAGGTTTCCTATTGGGTAGATATTTCCTTAGGTCAAGTAGTGTTTCCCAATTAATCCCTCTCTAATTCATGTGAAGTAGATGAAGTGCTTATGGGTCAAGACTCAATGGGCATGGCGTTCATGACATATAAGTTATTATAGTGTCTCATTCATGGGTGCATTTGTAGAGGGTGTGTGGCACCTTCGTTTGCAATGCATTTTTTCTGAGCCCGTACTCTTTCCATTATTTGTTTCTTTCATGTTTTAAAGGATTATTTGAAGGCCACTATCCTAACATGGTGTTCAGATAACGACAATGTCACTCACAAATACCTTGCATAAATGAAAAGGTTGGTTCATGATGAAACCCCCTTTCTTTCAGCCATGCAACTAAGAGCCATTACTCTGGCTTGGTGACCAGATAACAGTAATTTCATACCACTATATATCCATGATCATGATAGGCCAGCTTGTGATGAGACCTATCCTCCAACTAACCCCCTAAGAATTCATAATTATTTATTCTTGTGGGTCTCCCTTTTCTTACAGAGAAGCTTTTCATTGCTTTCTTGGGGGATCCTTGGGTGAAGCATCTAGAAGGTTTATATATATTCTTTTATATTTTTAACCAAAAACAATCCTTATGTGCCTTCAGCCCCTTCTTCCCATAGAATGATGGACAACCCCTTCTTGTGTCAATACACCTTAAAATCCCAAGAGATAAGGAAATGGGGAGGGTTTAGTGATGGAAAGTGGTAAGTATAGTTGGAAACAATACGATGGATATTCAAGGGTGTTCCTAGTATCAAACTCATTCCCGAGGAAGACCACTTACTAGGGAACAATGTCAACCACCAAGGTGAAATGGGGAAAAAGGAATAATGTCCAACCACATGTCATGAAATATAAAGCAGTATAAGATACAACATACTCAAAATTCCTCAAATATTGAAATGATACTCACCATAATACCTAAATTGTACCTTCATGGAGCAAGGCCCATTGCCTTTCGGAAGCCAATGGGTTTGGTAGATGCCATCCTGAAAATCCCAACCTTTGTGGTGGTGAGAAGGGTCTCCATCTGTGCAAGTGGACATTGTTGGTCATGTAGTCTCTCGGCACTCCATATCTTCAACATGAGGGCCTCGAGACATAATCTCCTTATCTATCCCACAAAATGGGGATAACATGTAACAAACATTTTGTGGCATAGGAGGCACTTTATTCCTAAATTATTCATATTATATCAATTTCAAAGCAGGTTTATTTTAGGAACATCATGGGGGATGTACAAATAACTATGCATACATGATGGATTTTAAATTACTAATGAAGCTAGCAATTGATAAGGGGGGTTAAGATATCCAAGTGATTGGTGACTCTTATGCGGTAGACAACTAGATGAATGGTTATTTCAAGATGAAAAACATTGTTTTTAAATTGTTCCTAAAAGAGTTTAAAGGTATGGAGATTGTTTTTCAAACAACTCCTATCACCTTGTATATAGACAACTTAACTTAGCGGTAGATGACTTTTCCAAAAAATGATTGTTAATGGAAACAAACACAAATTTTATGATGGAGTTTAGAGAACTAGTTTGTCAACCAAGTACTGAGTTTTCCAGCCAGAAATATTAAAGAAACCTAAAGATCTTGAAGCAATCTAAGGCATATTGCTTGTGTACCTTCCAACCTTTCATTGGTTCCAGCATAGATACATATCAATCTGGGAATGATTTTCTTCCCTACCTTATATAAATTTGTACATCTATGGGATTTCAATATTCAAATAGGTAGCAACAAAGTAAAGAGTATTTCTAACCCATATTCATTTGTACCCATCCATGTCAAAGTGAAAAACTCTTTGAGAAACTTGCTTGACAATAGTTCTATAGGGTTTTACAATATAGTTGTTAAATGTTGCAATTAAAAATAAAATATCATGTTTAATAAAAAAATAGATACTCCAATATAATGGATAATATAAAAAATCAAGGAAACCCACAACAAGTATCATCACGCAAGAAAACTCATAAAAATTACTAGTAATTACAAACAATTACCCATAGAAAACAAATAATTACTAATAAACAGATTTCCATTAAAAGAATGTAATGTGTTGAAAAATAGAGTATTTGAAAACATTGTAGGCTATTTGATGACACATTAAGTACAAAAATAAATAAAATTTCAACAACTGTATAACACATTCGAAATTCATATTATAGACATAATTGTAAGTACCTATATTGAAAAAAACTAATAATTACAATTAAATTACGATGCATCTAATCATAATTACAAACTTTCAACCATGCTTTATACATGTGAATTTCCAATCAAAACATATTCCAAGATGGAAGAAGGTTGCGTCATACCCAAGGTCTCTCTCTCTCTCTCTCTCTCTCTCTCTCTCTCTCTCTCTC
>JZKD02S0243035.1:84820-140475 GCA_000966675.3 Picea glauca | reverse complement strand
TCTATATATATATATATATATATATAGAGAGAGAGAGAGAGAGAACATTTTTAAATAATTTAATGATTTAAAATTAAATGATTGACACTTGGAATCATAGCTTTAAACTTTGAAACATGCAATAGCTATGAGTTGCAAACCTCTAGGAAATATACCATGCCTAGTGATGATAGTCCCAAATTTAATGATGAATCATTTAACATTTGAGTGAGCTGCAATTAATGAACATAAACATTTTGTGTTAGTTCAAAAATGTGATGATGTGGATCTAATAAAATAATTATCATCCAATGCATGAAACATTTACCAATTGTAACACTTATCAATCCAATGCCCTCTTCCTCGTGCCCAATTAAGTATTGCAAACCATTGCAAAAAAAACTTACATAATCTTGTACCTCTTCGAGGCTCATGCGGTCTATCTCATCATTTATATTATATAAAAAACTATCACAAGAATTGGATCGTTCTCTCTATCAGTTCAAACTGACATCAATACCAACCAAAGGTGAATTTAAATTATTAACTATTGCATCATGTTGGAAACTTGGTCAATACTGAGAGGGGGGGTGAATCAGTATTGGTTAATTATTTAAACTTTTAATAATTTTAACTTGTTAACAACAATGGATCAACAACAGTAAACTTGAATATAAAATCAATACAATAATACAAGTTACAATAATGATTGGGAGACACCAATCTCCTTGTTCAGGGCTTCAACCCTAAGAAGCACTGACTCCTTTTTTTTAGGGCACCAACCCTAGGAAGCACCAACTCCCTTTTTTTAGGGCACCAACCCTAGGAAGAACCAACTCCCTTGTTTTAGGGCACCAACCCTAGGAAACACCAACTCCCTATTTTTACACTTTAATTAGAAAAGGATATTAATCCTTACTTCCTCCTCCCTTCCACCCTCACTTCATAAGTATCTTTTTCTTTCTTCCTTGGACTTTGCACTTGCTTATAATCTTCTGATGTAGACCACAGAGACACCTTCCTTTCCACCACACTTTCTGGTTATATATTATTATTAAAAGGTATAAGATTGAAACATTGTGTCTTTTAAATAATGAACCATTGCACCTTTTAATTTATTTAACAATTATGTTATTTTAATAACAAATTTCTTCTTTTATTTATTATCATTTAATTTTAATCGGTGACCTTGGTTCCTCTTTTTAATTAAGAATCATATTCTTAATTGGTATTGGTAAGTTAGGTACTTTTCGTGGAATATTTTCCTTTCAACGATATCACATTTCGAGCATTTAATTAATTTTAAATGAAATGATTGTATGGAAATGGATAGGTGTTGGATTTGTTTCCCTCTTTTCTTTTAGGTCTGGACGTTGTGGCTAATAGCTTAGGGCATAAATCTTATTCTACAATCTAGCCCGAAGGCACTTTTTATTCACCAAGTGACCACATACTATAACTAGGAGTTATCCCAATTAGAACTTAACCCAACACAGCTTCATAACGTCCATATGACTTTGAACTGTGACCGAGAGTGAATACATATGAGGCTTTATCACGGAATTTCAATCTCATCCATCGATTCTTTCTCTTTGAGCTTGATCTGATGGTGTGGATTTAATCTCTTGTTTAATGGATGATTCTGGCTTATCTAGAAGCTAAAACAAATCGATGGTGAGGAATTAATATGTGGTTGAGTGGACAATCCACACAAAATCAACAAGTTGGGACAATAATCCCTTGACGAAAATGTGAAACAATCTGGAAGCGACATGTGTATTTATCAAATCTTGCATAATAAATTTCCACGTCCTCCATTCATAATTAACTTATTCGCTAGTTGATTTGTGAAATTGATTAGATCCATCAGACTGTGCTTTCATTCTAATATGATGATCCAACTTTAATCTCACTTTCATCTTGTTGATTGTAGATTCGACGGTTGTGACTTAAAATTTTGTTGAGATGGATGGTCCTTATCTATTTTAGGGTTTTGGTACTTCGGGACTCCGAGATATTACAACTCTAAGTCGTTCAACTCCCCCAGAGTGATACTTGTTGAAGTTCTTACACTATCCTTCCACTATACACAATCGGACGGTCGAAAAATCTCCCAAAGAGATCTTAGATCGACGGTCTACGTGATTTCTCCATTTCAGCCTTTAGGATATTTAGTTGTTTGGGAATCCTCATAATCCCAGAGTGGTCAACATCGGGATAATTATTCCTTCCCTTGCATGATTGAATGGTCCAGGGGAATATTCGTTATCCTAAGCTCATTCTTGATAGGATGGCTAGAGGGATTTTGGTGATTTCGGGACTCCGGGATATTGTGGATCTTCTCTACATTCCTCCATTTATAGTCGAAGTGCCAAATAGATCTACCACCATAGACCTTAAATTCTTTGATTGATATCCTTTATTAAGTTCGGGGCTCCGGAGTTCGGGATTTCTTGGTTTATATGAACTTCTTATCGTCGGAGTAGGTCAATGTCGGAGTTGACCACCTTCTTTCCTTTAGTGTGATCTAACGGTTCAACATTTCCATTCCATATCAACGGTTGATGCTTAATTCTAGATCAAATCTTGATCTAATGGCTCCTATGATTACCGAATTTAAACGGATGGCTATGATTCATCAACCCTTTGAAAAAGGGGCTTTCCCATGATTGGACAATGTGGATTACACCAGAACCAAAAATGAACAACTCTTGTAAGTCGATCCTTTACAAAAGTATTTCTCCACTCGCAACACTTTGTCTCTTGTGTTACTTCAAATGTGCCATCTCTTCTGAGCTTCGATTAACGTTCTTCCTTCTAATCTTATCCGTTTTGTTCTATTGTAATCTCTTTCCATCGTTGACATCAATGACAACTATCCAACAATCTCCCCCTTTGGCATTGATGGAAACTAAGAACCTTTTTTATATTGTGTATTCTCCCCCTTTGCCAGCAATGACAGAAGAGATATTTCCTCACTCCCCCTGAGGAAATGCTCCCCCTAGTCATATGCTCCATTATCTAATGGATTTTTTACAACTCAATGACAAATGGGAATTACTCCCAACTTTTGTCTAAGATTTTCAAATGTATTTCTAGGAAAGGGTTTTGTAAAAATGTCTACAATTTGTTCTTTTGTGTCCACATACTCAACTTTCACCACTCTTTGAGCAACCTGATCTCTTAAGAAATGGTATTTGATTGGGATGTGTTTGGTTTTAGAATGCATTATAGGATTTTTATAGATGTTTATGGCACTAGTGTTATCATAGTTAATAGTAATGGGATGATCATATTTCACTTGTAAATATTCTAATCTATGTTTCATCAAGAGCACTTGTGTGCACAAGATGCAGCAACAATGTATTATGCCTCTATTTTGGAGAGTGATATGGATGTTTGTTTCTTACTTATCCATGCTACCAAGCATTCTCCTAGGAAAAATGCTCCTCCACTGGTGTTTTTCCTATCATATATAGTGCCATCCCAATCTGCATCAATGTATGAATTCAATGTAAATTCTGTATGCTTTGGATACCATAGTCCAAAATCAGAGGTAGCTTTGAGGTATATGAATATTCTCTTTACTACTTTTAAGTGAGATTCCTTGGGTGCAGATTTAAACCTCTCTAGCAGTCCTACAACCTACATGATGTCAGGTCAAGTTTTTGTTGTTTAGAGTAGGCTTCCAACCATTGACCTGTACATAGTTTGGTCCACTTTTGGTGAGTCATCTTCTAGGCTTAGTTTACATCCAATGACCATGGGAGTGCACATAGGTTTATTGTCTTCCATTTGGAATTTATTTATCATTTCCTTGATATATTTATCTTGGGAAATGAATATTCCTTTCTCTATTTTAGTGACTTGTAAACCTAAGAAGAAGGTTATTTCTCCCAACATAGACATTTCAAATTCTTCTTGCATTTCAATGGAAAAATTTATGCTTTGTACAATAAGATTACTTCCAAATATGATATCATATACATATACCACCATAAAAATCATATTTTCATCCTCAATTTTGATGTATAGGTTTTCATAAGTAGTCCCTCTCTTATATCCTTGTAGGTGTTGATCAAGCCTTGAGAACCATGCTCTGGGGGCTTGTTTAAGACCATACATAGCCTTCTTTATCTTGCACACATAGTCCTTATTTTTTGTTCACAAGAATCCTTCTGGTTTCTCAGCATAGACTTCTTGTTCTAGTGTTTCATTCAGGAATGTTGATTTGACATCCATCTGATAGTTTTTTAAGTTTATGAAGCATGCAAATGCAAGGAACATTTTGATGGCCTCTAGTCTTGATACTGGGGAAAATGTTTCTTCAAAGTCAATACCTTCCACTTGGGAATATCCTTTACATACTAATATGGATTTGTTCTTTATGATCTACCCATTTTCATTGAGTTTGTTCTTGACTATCCACTTAGTTCCCACCACATTCTAGTCCTTGGGTCTTGGAACTAGTTCCCAAGTCTGGTCCCTCTCTATTTAGTCAATTTATTCATTCATTTAATTTATCCATTCTTCACTTGTCTTGGCTTATTTAAATGACTTAGGCTCAATCAGAGACAACATTGTTTATTCTAAGTCAAATGTGAGTTTCCTTCTTTTTTCTACTCATGCATTCATATCACCTATAATTTGGCTTTCAGGATGATTATTTTGAACCCTTTTTATGGAGATTTTAGCAGTGGGGTTTCTTCATCATTTTATTCATCAGTGTGGGGTTCATTTTCCCAATGTTCTTCAACATATTATTCATTTTGATATTCTCCATATTCTTTGTTATCACTGAAAAATCGTCTGCAGCATTGCACACAATGGTTGAAGAAAGACATCAATTCCAATAGAAATTAGTCCACCTACAACACCAAAATCCATCCAAAAGGAAAAAAAAACCATATACTTGGTTCAAAAATCAAAGTGTGCAAATTCACCAAAGGAAGTGCGCACAGAATGTGTAGGATAACACAGCCCTCAGCACGCACTATGCACAAGATGTGTGACTATCTGCTCTAAAATCCACACACTTTCATGAACGATGCATTTATGAATCTTGTCGGCCTCTCAACCACTTCTAATCCGACCCCCAAGATGATTTGACACTCATATCTGAGTGAAATCTAGCCTGGAGGTTGGTCAAGGGCTAGGAAGTGCCCTAAAAGGCCCCTTGTTAACACTATGAACCAATTATATCTTTCCATGAATGGATGTTACAAATTTGTGCCATGGATGTGCTAGAAAAATAACAACTTCAAGGTATTATTATGCTGCAAGAATTCTTCTTTGAGAATACTCTTTTCTCTTTGAATCATTCAAGCACTATTGCAAGGGCCATTCCACTCACCTCTTGAGGGAATTTCCATTGTATTTCTTCACCATTGTTATTTTCCATTGCATGAAGAGAAGAGATATATATTAGGGAACTCAAGAGCCCTCCCAAGGAGTAAGGGGGGACTCATAAGTCCCTGCCTTTATCTACGGTGTTTAGCCTATCAATATATTGATCCATTGGTAGCTATATATTGGTCATTTTTTTTATTTTCATGGTTCTAGTTCTTTCAAGATTTTCTAACTTTTATTTCTTAGTTGTTTTTAGTTGTATTTCTTTGTTTTCATGTGTATTTGGTTATCTAATTAACTCACAAACTTCTATCTTGTTTAGCTTACTTAACTAAGCATGCAAGTGTTGTGTTTTTTCTCACCCATGTGACAAAACCAACACAACAGATTGGCGACCATATTGGGGATCGATATGAAATTACTCCCTATTTATGTAGTGTCCCCAAGGCCGAGCCCCATTGCAAACCATGTTCTGAAAGAAATTGTAATTATGTTTTATAGGCTGGTGAGCCAATTTTTTATAAGTTGGTGGCTTATGTGATTGTTAGGCTAGAGAGCCTAAGGGTTGGAGGCCAAGGACCTGATTTTGTACTTGTATGTATGCAGAACATTTAATAAAATTGTAAACATCACCAGGTGCAGACCGACCACGATGAATGAGTGAAGGGGGACTGAGCATCCATAGAGTGGGAAAGGAATTAGGGGCTGGAAGGTGGGAAAAGGGGCTAAGTGTTGAACCTAGGGGCTAAGCCTAGGGAGCTTAAGCCTGGGAATAATATTTTAATATTATCCCCAAAAGACATGTGCATTTTATGCTTATCCTAAGTTTTGGTAAGGGAGGACGTACAAGGGTGATGCGTGCTGGTGGAACGCATGCAGTTCCATGGGTGACAAGTGTCAACCCTGACGCATGCGAATAAAACAGCCAAGGTGAGCCGTGAGAAGGGTTCCTCCCCCATTCTACCCGATCGTCTGACCACGTACAGAGCCTGGGATAGTACTACCAACCCAACTCATGTAGAGAACCTTCATGCATCCCTGTGATTCGAAAATCCTGTGTCTGGCTCTCAGAAAACCCATGTGTACATTCCCTGAATGAGAGGCCCGTGTTGATTTTGGGAAAGAGTCTGTGTTTGTTCTGGAAAGCTGGTACACCCCTTCTCTGTTCTAAACCGTGGAGTCTGAATCGACCCCTGAGTGGACGACTCATCACGCATCCCTAACAATCTAGAGTGTGAGTCTATCCCGTGTTGCCAAATTGAGGAAAACAGAAGTGTCTCATCCCTGCTAAGCCTGGTTATACTGTTGCACCTATCTGGAGCTGCCCTGGGGTGTTCGTGTCTGGATTCCCATGGATTGTGGTGGACATGTATTGTTTGTTCCTGTGTGGCTTGTTGGCCAGTTTGTACAACACTCTCTCCAGGTGAGAGAGGTGGTTGAAGTTGGAAGAACAAGTTGTTGGCCTGTGAGCGACTTACTCTAGGTGAGAGAGTGCGCAGAGGAAGGAGAGAACTCTTGGAAGGAAACTTGTAGCTGCCATAGAGTCCGGAGACTTTCGGTCCAGCCTATTCCTGTAACCCAAGGCAAGGGATATTAGCAGTCGAAGGACTGTCCAGGTGACAGAGAAGGTGTATACTCCTGGGGTGGAACAGGCATGTGGGGAATGAGGGTCTGTGGGGAGTGAGAGTGGGAGGTTCCTTGGAGAGAATCCCTTCCTTGTGGTTGTGTGTTGTTTTTCCTGTAACCTCAGCCTAGCCTAGATTTCCTTGTCTCAGGGTGGAGCTTAGTCCCAGCTCAGGGGTGACCCACTGCTGAGTTGATGAGCAGTGTGGTCTAAGGTTGGGAGGTTCGTGGAAGGCCTGCACTTGGTTGGTGGATTATACCACCGTTAAAGATAAGTATCTGATTATGTTTTAATCATGTTTTGCATGACTCTACTGCTTATGATATCATGATTTCCGTTGTGTATATGAATTAGTATGAAATGCTATGGACTGTTAATTATGGCAGTAACTCATATGAATACTCTGTGTAGAATGTGTTTATTTGTTTAAATGCATGAGATTTATAATACCTGTATGAGTTATGTGCAAAGTGGTGTTATAAGTTTTCTTTTAAGAGTGATTAAACAAAGTAGCAGAAAAGGTGTGCTACAGTTTGGTATCAGAGCGATTAAACAAAGTAGCAGAAAAGGTGTGCTACAGTTTGGTATCAGAGCGATTAAACAAAGTAGCAGAAAAGGTGTTCTACAGTTTGGTATCAGAGTGATTAAACAAAGTAGCAGAAAAGGTGTGCTACAATTTAAGTCTTAAGAGAACTTTTTTTTATCGTTTTGATATACAGGTACCAAAACCGACCTAGCCCAACCCGCCAAAGTCAAAATTCAGAGACAAGGGAAGAGTATTTCACTTGGAAATTTCTTCCCCGATGCGTGACAAGAAGTGTGTGGCTTTCAAGGCCTACAAATGTGCACTCTTCGCATTTTGCGCATGACATAATTATTTCCTTTGTTCCCTCTCTGTGCCTGTCAAAAGTGTATCTCATGCATAAGTTCATTTTTTTCAAATTGTAAGGATTTTTATGAATGGTTTGAGGGCCCCTAGCCTTCATATTTTTATTTTCCTGCACTTTGTAAAAAAACTACACTTCACTTAGAGTCCTTTATCATAAGAAAGGTTAGCTAACATAAGCACATAGGGGTAAAAATAATCAATATTCTTCTCTTTTTCTTTGTTTCCACAAGGATGGCTCATCTGGAATTTAAAATTTTGAGTTGAAATTATTGCATTTTCAAAATCAATTAATTTGGGACTAGAAATCAATTTTAACCCTCAAGTATTCTCTTCCCTGCACCCTAGTGTGATCTCAGTAATCAGAAAAAGGTTGTTAAAAGGAGATTTCATCTTCTTTAAAAAATCATTTAGGAGAGGACAAATCCCCTTTAGGGTTCCTCTTAGTTTTGGAAATCATCTTAATGATTTATAAGGGCCCATACATGCCCACATGTTTACAATATTAGGATAGTTTCTAAATGCTTTCTTAGTTTAGACAACACTCTAGGGAAGTTTAAAAGATCAAATTAGTGGGCCCATACATGCCCACATGCCTACAATTCTAGGATAGTTTCAAAAGCTTTCTTAGTATAGACAACATTCTAGGGAATTTAAAAGATTTGTAAGGACCTATATGTCCACATTGCTAGTTCTTTAGGGCTTTAAATATTTCGCAAGGTTGTACCAAAGAAACATAGTAAGCTAGGTAAGAAGATTTGTAAGGACCACAGGAAGTCCACATGTTGCAATCTCACACTTAACTTATTAAAAATATTTGCACACTTTTCACTTTCTTGCACACAAAGCCACTCCTCACACACATAATTTCTATTAGAATAGTGGAGGTCTAAGTAGGCTTTCTTCAAAGGAATTTCAAAAGATCTGACAACTTCTTTGGAAATTATCCACACCAATTTAATTCAAACGAGGTTGGTCCATGACCCCAATCTCTCATCCCACCACATATAAAAAAATTCTAACACCCTAATTTTCTCCACGGGAGGTGCCAAAAGAAATTTTTTAGTCTAGGTAGGATCTCGGGGGTAGGCATCCAAATAACCCCCCATTATCAAGTTCTCACATTTTGAAACAATAGAAGTTGAGAATAGGGATATTTCAAATCCTCCAAGTCAAGTGTTCATATACCATAAGGTAGGGAGATACCCGTGAAGGGTCAAAGGACGAGGTCTGGTTGTTCTGTGCATCCCTCCTTGAGTCACCCAAATCTTGTGAGGGCATCCATATCGTGACCCATTTCTGAGGCCAACATTCTAAATGTTTCACTTTGACCAAGGTACTTAGTGGCCAAACATAGGATATCTACCTAGGTGGCAGTTGTGGGCTACAATTGCACCTTGATCATATTTTGTGTGGCTATTGGGAAATATCGCCAGCTCTTTCAGGATATGCACCCTCTACCCCTCATTATAATTGATTACTTCAACCTTCACTAGTTCCTCTTCCAATGGATTCAGACCCCACTATTTAGTGTTATTGGAAGGCCCAATGATAAATTGAGAGGAAGGATGATAGGTCTTTTAGGACACGAGCATTTTTTTTTATTGTTCCCCCACATGGACAAAATAGACCTATCCACATGCTTGTTTATTTAGAGTTGATTTATGTATGATGTTCATTTGATTACATGCAGTTGTAAGTTATACTATTTTGTGAAGGTCAAAAGCTCATGTTTATTTATTTCTCTCTTGTCACCATTTTCACACATCCACTTTGCTAATCAGAACCATACGGGAACCATAGAATCCTCGTTGTTCTAGATGCTTATAGAATCTCCCTCCTATTTTAGGAGGAGTCCCTAGTATTTCCAACTCACCGGCTCAACCATGTCACTCCCCCGTGAGTGATAATTTTTTGGGAGCAGGTTAACTTAGTTCCACTTTTCTTGGGTCAAATACCCAAGTTCATCCATATGTTAGTTATCCTTCACAAGAATGCGGGGGTCAAGGAAGAAGTACAAGCCCACCAAATCCCTCTCATGGGACAGGTCCATTACCTACACACACAATTGTTGGAACTAATCCTCCACCAAATCCGCCTATGTCATACTTGGCATTCCTAAACATTCCTGATTTAACCAAACTCACAAATGATCTCATTTTGCATGATGCAACTTGGCCCAATATGCCTACAAAACTACCTTCAGATATTCCGAAGTTTGAAGGAAAACCAGGGACGATCCTGCCAACCATGTTATGACCTTCCAATTATGGGGCTCATCAAACAACATCATGGATGATTCCATCCTCTTGAGTTTATTTAAAAGAGCTCTCACTGGTTCATCAGTCAAATAGTATGTGGACGAAAAATCAGAGTCCCATGTGACTTTTGAATCATTGGCCAAAGCCTTTTTGTCCTTTTTCCAATTACCAGTTCATCATGATACTGGCTTAGAACTCCTCTCTGAGTTCAAACAAACCATTTCTATCCATATCGCCAACCACATCCATGAATGGAGTCAGCGACGTAGTTTGTGTAAACCAAAAACCACCAAAGAACAACATCTCGATCAGTTTCTTAAATCAATCATCTCTATTATTGATAAAGATGTTGCATTAACTTTTCCTCAGTTACAAGAGGAATCCATCAGCAAGGCCCAATAGTTTGACCTCATCTATGCTCAGTCATGTTACTTATACATAGTATTTCTTGATGCACCCAGACCCATACCATTTGTCTAGGAAAAACCTGGGATGTCCCACGGTGCGGATGGGTTGATTGGTTTTATGACCCATCTCAACCCTTACAGCCACCTGCCACCCACTTATGGTGCACATCAATATCCGAAACCATATGGAGGGACCTCTTATTACCCTCCTCCCACTCACCAATAGTCATATATTTTTGCTACCCCTCCACCATTGGGTGGACCCCCACCAATACCTATGATGCATTCAGTCTCTCAACTAAGTATGCATTCACCCTCAACCCCCGAATACAACCCTAGTAGTAGTGGAAGTTCTTCAACTTCCTACATGCCATATGGATCATCTCCACAAAACAATCCATACTTTCCTTTTCTTGGTCCTCACCATCCGGTTGCTGCTCCACCAAGATAACCACATTTCGGCGTTAACTTTGTGCAACCCTCTCCCATTCAACAAGTTCAAACTTTTGAACAATTGAATACGGAAAATTTGGCTCTTCAGCCGAATAATGCCAAGAAGAAAGTGAAAAACTAAAACAATAATAACCTGGGACTAGGAGGAAATAACCCCCAACAAAATTGTCTCATTGGGGACAACCAGAATCAAGGAAACCAAAACCCCCAAGGAGAAAACAATAAAAATCAACCACAACAAGGGAATAACAATAACCTCATAACTAAATTCCCTTACGCTCTATGTGGTGAGTATGAACAATATACACGCCACTGCCCCCAAATTGTCGATTTCAAATGAATGAAAGAATCCATGAACACACAATGCCCTCCGACGCCACCTGCCCCTCAGAAATCCCCACAACATTATTTGCAACGACCACCTCCGACCATTTTGAAAAACCTTATTCCACACCAAGGTGCAATCAATACCCAACAGAAGATAATCCCAACCCCACCAAAAATGGGGAAATATCAAAACCCAGGTCCCAATCAACCTGGCAATCCGGTCAATTGCAATATCCTCCTTACCAGCGAAGAAAAGATTCTTCTACAAACACACAGTGATCAATACATCCTACCTCCTGAATCTACCCCAACCACCTCAGAAGAAGCTCCAACTACGGAAGGACAACCTCTGATGATTCCCCGGCCTAACACTGAACCAAACCCTCATATACCATGTATGTCATTATGTCGAAATGTACATAACCCTCATGCTAGGGAAACCCATAACTAAAGTATGGTCGACGACTTAGCACAGTCTCCTACAACCATGTCTGTGTTGGAGGTCCTCCAAACTTTTCCATCACAGTGTAAATCCTTTCTTTCCACCTTGGAGGTAGTCGACCTAGCCGATACTCAACTAATCACCTTTGATATAGATAGTGGAGAACCATGCCTCCCTCCCTAGTATCTTTTTATATTCCAGTTAAGATATGGAACATCACAGTTCATCGGTGCATCATCGACGAAGGTGCATCCACATGTATCATGTTCAAAGTAGTATGGGAGAAACTTGTCTCCCCTAAGCTAGTACCATCTTCCATCACCCTGAGAGTTTACGATGGTCGCCCATCATCCCCTGAAGGGATCTTCCAAAATTTCCTTGTAGAACTTGGGGGAAAAACCACCTTGATTGACATTGAATTTATCGATGCCCCACTTGATTACAATATCTTGTTCAAATGTAGCTACATGTATTCTATGAAGGTGGTAGCCTCTTCTTTGTTTTGTATGATGATGTTCTCCCAAAAATGGAAATGCATCACCATCGACCAACTTACACATTACGAGCCTAATCATTCTGCCAACATTGATAACATTCTCCCCCTTGTCCGCACTAGCTTAGATGCTTTTTTGGTCACCAACATGGGCCCTGGAATATTCAAAGACCCATCCTTGTTGGGGGCATATCATGGAGCACCACCTCTTCTACACCCGACTATCTCAGCACAAGTATGTGTAGTGTCTTCTAATGGAACCAATATCAAAAACAATACTCCTCTCATAGAGGGCCCTCCCCACATCAAAATTCCACCAGCTGAAGAAATATTACCTCAGGAGTTCCTTGAGAACCCCACTGCACCACTTTTCCCAAATTCCCCCCCCCCCTCCAAGGGAAAATCCCAGTTTGGGAGACAGTCCTCCAAGTCATTACAGAAATTTGATTTTTCTACTCCCCACATGGAGTCCAAGCATTCCAGGTAGCTGCTACTCTCACCCTTCCAAGAATGGTTCTCGCCATCCCTGTCTGGTATATTGATCCACCCACTATGGTTCCTACACCATCTCTCCCTCCTCATATAGAGGGATTACCGATGCAGATCCCAGTGCAGGCTCATGCCACATCACCCCCACCCCTAACTAGTAGCAATTCCACCACCACTAGGGGAAGATGAAGGAAGAATGATCCCACAGCTACACTTCCTTCCCGAGCTCAACCTCCTTGCGCACTATGTGAAAGAGAAGGAAACCCCACTAGCAGATGTCCTACTCTTCCCAAGTTGCGCAATCTTATCTAGCTCCCCAAAGAAACCTCATTGCTTGCCACTCCACCAAGTACATCCACTACTACTACGGAGCCCTCAACCACATGCAAGAAGGGGATACGAACCAATTTTGCGTCTTCCATATGTTCAGAATATGACCATTACACTCATCATTTCCCAGCTCTACCTCAATTCCACCAAACTTTAGCCATAGTATGCCATACATCTTGGCCAGATCCCTCTTGGTCGCTCCCCATGGAGGCTCACATTACTGACATTCATTATATTTCGTCGTAAGTCCCTAAGTGAACCAGGTACCACCCACAGTATCGTGACATTTGGTTTATGTCTAGCAGGCCATCGCACCTTGTACATGCTATCCCTTCTTCATCCTCACCACTTGAGAACAATAACACTTACCCATTGATAGTGCCTCATGCCACCTCCCAGGATCCACTGTATTCTCACATTTTCCAGTGCAACGAAGATATCCTAGAGGAAATCACTACCCCTGATCTCCTATAGAATGCACTCCATCATCGAGCACTTTTCCTTTCACAAGAGGCTTTTCACCCCCTACCCAATCCTCCTTGTGTGCAATCGAAAGCAATTATTTTATTCCTTTGGAGCATATTGACTGGTTCAAAAGCCCTATCCCTGTCGCTAATGCTTTTGAAAAAGGAAACATGGAAAATATCTCCCCCACCGTCAAAATTGGCATTTCCATTAAACCTGACATCATAGAAGAAATCAGCATTGGTGTTGCATGCTCCCCTAAAGAAATAATTGCTTATAAATCTCTCTTTCAGGAATACCGAGACATTTTTACCTAGTCATAAATGGAGATGCCTGACCTCGATCCTTCTATAGTCGAACATCGAATCGACACCTGGCCAGATATCTCCCCCATTCATCAAAAGAAATGCCCCCTCCACCCATCCAAATATGCAGCTATCAAAGCCGAAATCAATAAGTTACACGTTGATGGGTTCATTTACCCCATTGTGCACTCTTCATGCATCTCCAACCCCATCCTTGTTAACAAAAAACATGGAACTATTCACGTCTACACAGACTTTCACGATCTCAACCATGCTTGCCCCAAAGACAACTTACCAACCCCTTTCATCGACCAAGTCATTGATGATTGTGTCAGCCATGAATCATTATCCTTTATGGACAGGTTCTCCGGCTATAAGAAAATTCAAATCCACCCAACAAATCAGTACAAAAATGCTTTTACAACCCCTTGGGGTACCTTTGCTTATCGCATCATGCCTTTTGGACTAAAATATGTTGGTGCTACATTTCAATGGGCCATGACCTACATTTTTCATGATCTTGCTTGCATCATCCTTGCTTATTTGGATGACCTCACTGCTCGATCCAAAAAGCGAACCCAACATTTAGACGACTTACGCATCGTTTTCTAATGATGTCGCCAATATAATATATGCTTGAACCCCCTCAAGTGTGTATTTTGTGTCATTGTTTGGCACCTCTTTGGGTTCATTTTCTCCCAACACGACATCACTGTGGACCCCCTCAAGGTCCAATCTATCACATAAATTCCACCACCTAGGAATTTACACCAATTGTAGAGATTGCAAGGCTAAGCCAACATTTTACGTTGCTTTGTCTTAGATTACGCCACTCGTGCACATGGTTTTCTCTACTTACTGCATCATGATATCCCATTTCGATGGGACGAACATGCTCAAAAAAATTTTAATGATTTAAAATCTTCCCTATCCAATGCCCCTTTGATTAGTCCCCCAGACTATGATCACAATTAAATCCTCTACATAGCAGCCTCATCTATTTCAATAGTAGGAGTCCTCGTCCAATTAGCGGATGATGGGTGTGAACATGTCATTTACTACATTAGTAAAAACCTTTCAGGGCCACCCTTGAAGTATAATCATGATGAGAAACTTGCATTAGTAGTTGTCCTCGCAGTCCAAAAACTATGACATTATATTATGCTTCAAACTACCAAGGTCGTAGCAGATTCCAACCCCATGTAGTACTTGCTTAGTTGACGACATATTAATGGAAAATTTTCTCTATGGATCGTTATCCTCTAGGAATATGATCTAGAGTTCTGTACTCCCAAAAGTAAGAAAGCTCTCGTCTTAGCCAAACTCATTATGGATTTTCCCTCGGATGCCAAAGCTTCCCCCATCAATGAGGATTTCCCTGATGAACACCTCTTCTTCAACCCTTCTGATAACCCCTAGTACAGAGACCTCCTCGTCTACCTTCATACATAGAATTTTGGGTCTCATCTCTCTCGAGATGATCATCGACGCATTTTTCATCAGGCCTCCTGATACCTCCTTATCTAAGACATTATCCGTCTACGCAGGGTCGATACCATCCTTCGACAATGTCTTACCATCGACGAAGTTGACATAGTCTTGAACAATTGGCATAACAATGCTTGCGGTGGTCACCTCTCAGATATGTCCACCATCCAAAAAATCATTCAAGCAGGGTACTTCTGGCCCACTTTGTTTCATGACTGCATCCATGCTATCAATCAATGTGACAAATGATAGATTTATGCAAACAAAGCATGAGCTCCACCAACTCTTGTACACCCAGTCATCACAGCCGACCCCTTCTTTAAATGGGGCATAGATTTCATGACTTTCCATCCTCCATCCAGTAATGGACACAAGTACATTTTCATAGTCATGGATTACTTTACCAAATGGGCCAAAGCCGTTCCCACATTTAACAACACCGCTGACACAGTAGTGTGGTTTTTCTTCAACCATGTCAATACCCGATTTGGAGTCCCATAACAATTAGTTTCCGATCATGGGAAACATATTGAGAACGAGATCTTTGCTGAACTCTCCTCAAAATTAGGCTTCACCCATGATTTTTCCTCCCCAGACTACCCTCAGTCCAATGGACAAGTTGAGGTTGTCAATAAAGTCCTCAAAACTATGCTACAATGTATCCTCAAAAAACATAAGACCAACTGGCATCATATGTTGTTTTCTACGTTATGAGATTATCACACGACAGTCAAAACTACCATTGATTTTACACCGTTCCACCTCGTCCATTAGATCAAATCCACCCTCCCTATTGAGTGCAAAATTCCCACGTTACGCACTACCACAGAGCTCTTACCTGACACTGATCCAATGGAGCAGCACTTGTTGACCTTAGAGTCACTTGATGAAGACCGTCGATCTTCATTACAACACAATGAGGTAGCCAAAAAATGGTCCAAAGCTATCTTCGATCGCCCTGTCAACCTTCGCTCATTCAACGAAGGTGATCTCATGTTATCCTATGATATCTCCCACAACACTCTGGGCCATGGGAAATTTGAATCATTATGGCATGGCCCCTTCATCATCCAAAATTGCCTCACTAAAGGCACCTATATCTTGGCCTCTCCAGAAGGATACCCTCTCAAAGAACCCGTCAATGGGTTGTACTTAAAGAAGTTTTATGCCTAAGCATATCCCCCCTGCCTTAGGTTTCTCTTTGTACACATTTGTTGAGTTTTTAGTCTTCTTTACCACCACCACTCCTCATGTCTGATCTCTCACCCGCGTTATTGACAGATGCATCATCCATCAGCCTACCACATTGGTTACACTGGCGGTGTCAGTCGTTGGACCTAGAATCTCGCTTCGACCGCTTGGGCCATCTATACCCCCTCACATATCCTACTCCATTCCAGTGGCATATGTTTGGGCTTGTCCAACAATAACCAAGCCGAATATGATGTCATCATTGGTCTCCTCACCGAGGCGAGTCACCTTAGCATTCTATTATATTCCCAGCTTGTCGTCTTGCAGCTCAACAACGTGTATTATGTTCATGATCCTTGCCTCTTTCGCAAATACCTGCAAGTTAGACTCCTATCTCTCAACTTTGATTCTGTCACATTTACACATATTCAAAGAAACCTCAATCAAGTAGCAAATCACATGGCTAACCTAGTATTGGATTGGCATTTATCACATTAAACAACATTATATGCATAGCATCATACATTTGTCAACAAACATAGCAATAGACATCATACATCATAAAAACATAAAGCATAAAGACATGAATGATCCAAAATATATCCATCATATATATATCATCATTAAGGTCCCCAATGTTTTACAAAAAATATACATATACAATTTCTCGTAGGCTCATGACTCCCATCACCCCTATGAGTACAAAAAATAGGTATCCAATACCCTATACAAAACTAGGCCTATAAACCCATATACCTAAAAAAATCGACACTCAAGGTGCCCCCAAAGCTCCCCCCCCAGGCCCTCTGTCATCCAGAGGTTCCCCACTAGTTGGGGACCCTCCAGCTCCAGGAGGCAATCGACCACCCATCGTTTCCCCCACCATTGTTTCTCTACGGATCAATGTCTGCCACTTCGTTGGTACCCCCACACACTGGTCCAGGACCTCCTTGTCCTATATGTGGGCCCATATGCCCTCAGGCACACCCTGTAGGATCCGCTCGAACCGTCTGCACATATCCTCTAAAGTGACCACAACATCCCCCTGTAGCTCCCTAGCTAGTTTAGCACCAATGTCATCTCGCCAACACCTCTATCCAGCCCTCGGTTATGCAAGCTCCTATTGAGCCAAATATCATCGAGTCAGCTCCCCGACAACCTCTACCTCTCGTCCCCGGGGTCCAACATCTGCAAAAAAATACCCAATATAGTGTCAGCGTCCATATACATATATGATAAATGCTATCTATCCAAATCAAAAAACATAAACAAATACAACACATACCTCTCTAGTCCCATTCCTCCCCAGGAGGTAGCACCATGTCTGGATCATGTCAGTAGTCCATACCCACGTATAGATATCTCAAGATCACATGTGGCATCTGATGCCACACTCGTGCAACCCTAGTCGTGAAATAGTTTCCACCCTCCCCTCCTCCATGACGGTCCAACAAATGTTCCCACTGCATCAGTTGCGACTCTTGTCACCCCGCTCGCTCTAGCAGAATCCATGGGCATAATAGAGGCACCCTCTCCAAGAACTAGGCCACAAGAATAGACCCTAACGCAAAGTCACTAGATTCGGCACGCTGACACCGATTCAGCTGGGACATCATCTTGGTGTGCATCAGCACACCCCATGCAAAAAGATCGCCATCTAAGACCTGCTCCACCACCCTCATATGACCACTAGTGATCCGTTGAGTACCCAAGGATCCGTATATACTCACCACCATAGCCACAATGTAATCAGTCAATAAATTCATCGATGACCTCAATACGGATGACCAAACCCGACATAGGGTTCATCCCATAATAGTGGTGAGACACCATGGTATCCACCCTATCCTCCCCAGGAATATGGGGATCAACGGATAAGACCATCCCATGGAATGGGATCCCCATCAAAAAATACACATCCTCTATTGCAGAGAATGTCAACTGCTCCCCCCTCACATTGAAGCACTACAAATCAGTTCTCCACATCCTAATGAGAAACTGTATCACGTACTTCTATGACTGTATAAGGGGGAATTCAAAGAAATTGAGAAACCCATAGGCTGTCAAGTGTTTACGCACACCAGGTTATGCCCTTGCAACCCCTTGTAACTAGTCCCAGTCCCGCTCCCGCTAGTGGATCGACATCGTGCACTAGAGTCTGATGATCACCTGCATCCACCCAGAAACGTATGATCAGCCACGTAATCCATCAAACATCATAAAATATCCAAAAAAATACACCCCTTAGCCTACCCACAATGCATGGATTTCCCCCATATAGTAGCGCATATGTGCGCAACTGTTCTTCAGACAGTTGCGCACAAATGAACAGTTGTGTCTTCCACAAACATGCATGGGTGTGCACCTATCGGTCAGACAGGCACGCATCCAATGAGTTCATGTCTGGCTAGCCCTTGCACACATGTGCATGACTGTCTCAGAGACAGTCGCACATTATGCATGAGATTTATCGCCATAGCCATGCATACCCCATGTGCGACTATATTTAAAAAACCCACACATAATGTATAGAAAACTGGGTTATACCCGTGCACATATGCACAAGTATTCCCCCTTTTCCTATGCACTTGTGGGCCCCTACCCTTAAAACCTCCTGTAGGGTCCTCTGTATATCCCCTACCTACAAACTATCAAACTCATAAGGTACAGGATGATAGGGTGACTAACCTGTCTCTCGCTGCTCCTAGATCGGTATCCTCACACTCCCACGATCTCGAAATATCCTCACAACTCTCTTGTCAGCTCATAAACAATCACAGGAACAAATGAGGTGGCATTGTGGGCCCACCATCCATATATCGCACCTTTTTCCCAACTTCCACACTCTGTTATAGGAGCCTAGAGCCTTAATTTTCCGATCTGTTCTCAGCCACGAGATCCTGATCCAACCATCTACACATTCACATTCCCTAGGTTATCATCTACACCTAGACCTGGAGGAGCATTTTTCTCATGCCATGTTCAGGTACGCATGCTCACTTTCAATTTTATCAAATAGTTGTTATATGTTCTTTACCATCAGATATTGTTCACGTTGGGTATTTGGTTTTCATGTGTGTAGGTACTCATTCAACAAAGATTACAACCCCTTCAGGTATATGTTCGACACTGGCATGTAATTATTCCCTCTGTAAACCAATTTCATATCCCAATCACACCCTCTGTCATTTGCCTTTAGGATCCCTACATCTGGCTCTGTAATATATTTACCTTTGTCGCATTTTGGTATAGTCAACTGGTAGCACTCTCCCCCACATGAGTTGTCCCATTCATATTTCCCCTCGGCAAATTGACACTCATGTTGATTTCATCCCCTAGGATTGGGAGTCCCAATAATATTGTGCAATTCCGAGAATGAACCCCATCCTTCTTCTCATCATATTGCTAACCTTCCCAGTGGACTCCCAAGTCATATCATCTTGGTTATATTGATTGTATCTCCACAGTTTCATTATCCCTCCATCTTATCCACCATCATTTTTCCCATTTACATGTTTTCCACCATCCATTTACCTAATACAAAAACCCACCTATGGGGAAACACCCTCCACCATTTCTCTTTCAAAACTTGTTCTCTAAATGGGCCAAGCCATCTTTCACTGGGGCACCTATTTCTGTATTTCTATACAAAACCCAAACTATTCTTTATTTCTTTGGTAATTGTATAAAGCCTTTGTTTCCAGCATATCCATAGATTTTTCTTCGTCATCCTCGATGGCCTTCTTTTTCCCAGCAAAGAAACCCATGTCGCCCTTGGTTGAGGAATTCACCCTTTTTTTCATATCGACATCGTTAAAAAACCTCGAGTATCCCAAGTATATACCCATGATCTCTAATTTTCCCCACTTTTTTAGCCTCTGGCATAGTTTAACCCCATCTCTAGTCATCCCCCTGACACTATATCAAGTTTTACGGTTGCTACCAATCATCCCTCAACACCCCAACCAAGGGATGTCTTGAGTCCCATAGCATCTTGACTTCGTGCATGTTACTCATCAGTTCCTGATATCATCTATTACTCAATGGATTCCATGAAGCCCTTAGCTTCTTGGTGTCACATCTCCCTTCATGTCGACATCAACACAGTTTCCAAAAGGGCGACAATATCTTGAGTCTCATTACCTTTTCAATGAGGAGTCTCAGACGGAACAGAGAGAATCATCATTTCTTTCTGATTTCGTTGACCCCCATAACATTCGACTTCATCAAACTCCCATATTACGGTGGGTCTTACTATGCGAATATTGCGGTTGTTTCATACCATCCAAAGACCTATGAATTTGTTAGGCCATCAATGCCTACAAATCATCGACAATTATTACAGTCGTCCTTGACTCACTTCAGAGCCCATTCAACATTCAGAATTGTCATCTTCCATTATCAATTGCCCCTGAGGGTGTTGTAGTTATCTACATTAGCATCCATTATCATTTATAGTCCCACATCTTGGTTCCATGACATGAGCATGGGGCATGCTTGCCTCGTTTGTACACAGATTTATTTTTTCCTAGAAAAAGGTTTGGGTCCCATAGTTTTCCCTCTCCCTCCGGTGGATCGCTCTTGTAGTTCCTCTCTTCACTCTTCCTTACAATGTCACTCTCAGCAAAATAAAAATTGATGTATTTTGGCGATACGTATTCTCCTAACCTCACACATCAGGGGGCATCTGTTATCACTGAAAAATTGTCCGCAACATTGCACACAATGGTTGAAGAAAGACATAAATTCCAACAACAATCAGTCCACCTACAACACCAAAATCCATCCAAAAGGAAAAAAACTATATACTTGGTTCAAAAATCAAACCGTACAAATTCACCAAAGGAAGCGCATGCGCAGAATGTGCAGGCTAACATAGCCCTCAGTGCACATTGTGTGCAAGATGCATGATTGTCAATGAGAAAAGTTGCACACTTCCATGAACGACGCATTTATGAATCTTATTGGCCTCTCAACCACTTCTAGTATGACCCCCAACACAATTTGACACTCATATCTGAGTGAAATATAGCTTGGAGGTTGGTCGAGGGCTAGGAAGTGCCCTAAAAGGCCCCTTGTTCACACTATGAACCGATTATATGTTTCCATGAATGGATGCTATAAATATGTGACATGGGTGTGCTAGAAAAAGAAGAACTTCAAGGTATTGTTATGTTGTAAGAATTCTTCTTTGAGAATCCTCTTTTCTCTTTGAATCATTCAAGCACCATTGCAAGGGCCATTCCACTCACCTCTTGAGAGAATTGGCATTGTATTTATTCACCATTATTATTTTCCATTGCATGAAGAGAAGAGCTCTCTATTAGGGAACTCAAGATCCCTCCCAAGGAGGAAGAGGGGATTCATAAGTCCATGCCTTTCTCTACGGTGCTTATCCTATCAATATATTGATCCATTGGTAGCTATATATTGGTATTTTTTTTGCTTTTCATGGTTCTAGTTCTTTGAAGCTTCTCTAACTTTTTTTTCTTAGTTTTTTTTAGTTTTATTTCTTTGTTTTCATGTGTATTTGGTTATCTAATCAACTCACAAACTTATGTCTTGTTTAGCTGACTTAACTAAGAATGCAAGTGTTGTGTTTTTGCTCACCCATGTTGTTGTTCCTGAGATTAATCCTAAGGCTCAAAGAGTAATGTTAGGCATCAAGAATGTTTAAAGAGAATGTTTTAAATGAGTGTTTTTCCTACCATTAGTTATATGAGAAATTACGATTAAATGAAATTAATAATAGGATAGGACATAGGTTGTATTACGTTGTCTGAGTAGCAATTATAATATCAAATGATATGAAGAAAAGTTACAAAACTGTTAAACAAATCTAGTCATTGATTGAAGATGAGTCTCACTTTTTTTACAGCAGAAGAAAGAGCTCTCAAATCCAGAGCCCTTTCTGAGTGGCTCTGGATTTGAGGGCTCTCAAAGATGAGGCTCTCAAATCCTTTCATAGTCAAAAAGAAGAGTGTGGAGATTCAACTTTGTGTCGATTTCAAGGATTTGAACAAAGAAAGTATCAAAGATAATTGTCCACTTCAAAATAGGGAAATGTTGTTGCAACAAGTTACTAGTTCAACCTTGATGTCGATGTTAGATGGTTTTTCGGTATATAATCAAGTGCTAGTTGCAGAGGAATATAGGCCCAAGACTGCTCTTGTTACACCATGGGAGACATATGCATATGCTCGCATGCCTTTTAGGTTACAGAATGTCAGAGTGACCTTTCATAAGAAAATGAATCATGCTTTCAAATATTTAATTAGGAAATTCAAGGTTGACTATCAAGATGATTTGACTAAGAGAAGAGAATATCAAGCATTTAAGAGAATATTTTTAACATTCTAGGTTGTATGGTATATCTTTGAATCCTAAGAATTTTTTGTGTGTGTGGTTTCAGAAGGAAAACCCTTGGGACATATATTCAATAAAGAAGGAATAAATATATATCCAGAAATAATCAAGGCAATCAATGAGTTGAATCCTCCAACCTCAAAGAAGGGGGTACAATATTTCTTTGGGAAGATAAACTTTGTACGAAGATTTGTCCCAGATTATGCAACAATTGTGAAACCCATCAATATCTTGTTGAAAAAAGATCATAAATTTGAATGGACCCAGAAAATTAAAATTACTATTGCATGCAATTACTACTGCTCTTGTCCTTGTCATCCCAAACTTCAATAAGGAATTCATAATATACTATTTTTCCTCAGAGGAAACTATTGATTTTGTTTTGACACAAAGCAATAAAAAGGGAGAAGAATCACCAATCAGTTTTATGAGCAAAACATTGCATGATTATGAACTAAGATATTCAGAGATAGAAAAGCAGGCCCTTTCTTTGGTTGAATCAATCTCACATTTAAAGACATACATTTTATCATCTCATGTCATAGTTTATGTCTCAACATCTCCAGTAAAGATGTTATTGAATCAACAATTAAGAGAAGGAAAGTCGGAAAATTGGCTAGCAGAAATTCAAGAGTATGATATTCAGATCAAGCCTTTAAATGCAATCAAAGGAAAAGGGTTATGCAAATTAATGACATGAATTGATGCAATAAGTGCAGGTGTGCCCATTTCACAAGAGTCATCATTTTCAACATCAAAATGGTACAAAAATATTATATTTTATTTACAGTTTGGACAATTTCCCATTGGTATTTCTTCAAATGAAAGAAGGGAATTAAAAATGAAGGAAAATCAATATGTGCTAGTTGTTGAAGTTTTATTTTGGAGAAATTTTGATGGAATGTTATTGAGGTGTATAGATTCCACAAAATCTCAAAGGGTTATACAAGAGTTTCATGAAGGAATTTGTGGAGTACATTTTGCACCATCAAAAACATCCCACACAATCATGAGAGAAGGCTATTATTGGCCCACCATATTCAAAGACTCTTATTCAATGATTAGAAAATGCATCTCTTGTCAAAAAGTTTCAGGGAAAATGAAAAAGGCACCAATTCCCTTACAACCCATAATGATTGAAGAACCATTCACACAGTGGGGATTAGATGTCATTGGTCCCATCAATCCAAAGTCCAGTAAAGGTCACTCATACATTCTCACTGAGAAAAATTATTTCACCAAATGGAAAGAGGAAGTAGCTATGAAAAGGGTTGATTATGAAGAACTTACAACTTTTCTCAAAGATAATATATTGTCAAGATTTGGAGTTCCATAAAAAACTCATAACTAATCATGGATCAATTTTCATTGGATCAAAATTTACAAAGTTCTGTGGGGATTGTGGTATTATCATGGGTCAATCATCAAATTATTATCCCCAAGGTAATGGACTAGTCAAGTCTACAAACAAGACATTGATCCAGATCCTTAAAAACACAATCAATGTGAATCAGAAGAATTAGCTTGTAAAGTTGACTAATTCATTATAGGCGAGTAGACTTACACCAAAATATAGCACGGGGATATCACCATAAACATTGGTATATGGAAAAGAAGCAAAGATGCCAATTCATTTATAATTAAATGCCTTGACTTATGTTATGAAAACTGAAGATGTAGAACAAGTTGTTCCTTTAGAGAGAAGATATGAACAATTGGCGCATTTGGAAGAATGACAAGGCAAAGCCTTAATAAAAATGATTCAAATATAGCAGACTGTCAAAATACATTTTGATCAAAGTGCATCAATAAAATACTTGCAGAAGGGACAGTTGGTATTGTTGTGGAACAAGGAAAAAGAAAAATTGTCTATACATACAAAGTTTGAAGCATTGTATATTGGCCCTTATATGATTGAAAACGTGCTTGTATTCAACTCTTATTTGTTGAAAGAAATGAAAGGAATAGTCCAGATGTTGCCAATGAATGGGAAACATCTCAAAAGTTTTTTCTCTTGAGAAATTTCAATCCCAACCTATAAATAGTTTTTTTGTTTTCTTTCCATGTATATAATTCCTAAAGTCTTTTATTTCATGTGTTTTGCTGACTCCATATCCCTATGGTTGAGATTATGGTGTTCTCAGTAACCCACTAGGGGTTATTGTCCCACATTTGGAGCCAGTTTTTGATCCTCAAATTTTCTAAGTCTTTCATAAAGTCTCTCATGTATATATCTTTCCTATACTTAGAAAAAATTTCACTTTGCCATGGGCTCATGAGTCATTTTCATTCTTGTCCAAACTTATGCCTCCTCCAAAATGCATTGTTTTGTTCCAACGTTATCATTTTGCACCTATACTTAGAATTTTGTTTAAAAGTTCCACCGTGGGTCTAAATCATTTCTTCGATTCACTTACTATCATTGCGACCCTCACATCCAACCAATCCTCCATACTTAGTCTATTTCCCATACTTCACTACCTCCTCAACACTTCAACACTTAGCCAATTTTCAAGTTTCATCATGGGTCCATGATTATCTTACAATTATTCCATACCCATCACTACCCCGTTCGACTAATCCACTTTTCGTACTTATTCATTTTTTGAATTTTTATCATGGGTCCACAATCATCTCACTTACACTCTACTTATGCCTTACCCTTTGTCTGACCAATCCATTTCTAATACTTAGCCATTTTTTGAAATCTCACCGCAGGTTCGTGGTTCTATTGCCATTTCATTTTTATTTACATACATCTAATCCTCCACCGCCCATGGAAATCCATGTCTCATCTTGTCACTCTCCCCGAGGTACATTTAATACAAATCTTATGGAGAATAAAAAATGGTTAATATATTAAAAAGTTGTTATTAATGGTGATCTTCTCGAGACAATTCTCCATCAATTCAAATTTAATTTGTATTCATCATAAGTTTGAAAGACGAATTTCAAGGTATATTATGGTAAAAAGGTTTACTTTAGTATTAACATTCTAAAAGGACTGTACATTAATCCACCAACTTCGTTAAGCATGACAACCAAAAGAAAGGAGAACTTTTGCGTAGACACCATCAACACATTTGGACGGGCAGATCAAAAGTTTCAGTGGTCCAGAGAATACAAGTATTATTCTACATTTCCACCTCCAAAGAGAAGTTATAACTATATTTAAACATCATGAATTGATTTAGAAGGTTATTTTTTAGAGACTTTTGATGCCAAAGAATTAGTTTTGTGGTGTATAGATAAGTTCGACAAGAACCAGAGAATTATTCAACTACAAGGAGAATCCCCTATTTCTCTGGCACCTTCAGTTTTTAAGAAAATGCTCAGGTTACCGGATTCAACAATGACCTTTAAAGGTAATGAAGAAAAATATTTTTTGAAGGTAAGAAATGGTGGATGGTATCTATTGCAAAAATATCTCGAAGGCCCAGCGGTAATGCCAGCAAATTTGTCAAGCATCCAGGTTATTTTGTTAAATAATTCATATAAAGAGTTGGCATGGCTATTTTCTAGTTTATTTGGTCAAGAATATACTGCTACCATTCCTTGACTAGCCTTGTATATCTTACTTGTTTTAAGTCATAAGAAAGTGATTTTCGATTGGGTGAAAATTATTTCCAAAGAATTATCTTTTCAACTGTAAAATTTCAAGAAGAATAGGAAATTCTACATGTCCTCATATCTAATTTTCTCCATCACCTATTGTCACATTTTCAAGGGTTTACATTTATCAAAACAAGTCAATTGTAAAATTAACCCTGTCCAGATGTTGTACTCATCCTTGTGGAAACAAAAGGTCGTGTATCATTTCTATGAAGTGAAGAATGCATTTGTTTCCTACTTCAAAAAGCTCATTTTTGGGTCAAATACATCAAGATTATCTTTAGAGGGATCAACCTGTCTGGATAAGAAAGGAAGATTTGAAGCGATGGAACACTTTAGTAATATCAGAGTTTATTTTTCTCGGGAAAGACCTTCTTATCTCCCATATTATGTGTCGGACAATATTTTTGTTGTGGAAGTGTGCAAGAAATACAGATTATGGGCCCATTTCTTCCATGGAAAAAGGAAAAAACAAGTTATTCCTTTTCCCTAGAGAATTGGGGAAATAACGTTGAGAAATGTTGTAAATATTGATGATTTTTTAATGCAATTTCATCAATTTAAGTTGAAACTGGCAGATAAAATCAAAGGGTTTGACCCAAATCATTTTTTTATGAATCATATGATATATGTCGACTATAGTATTTCATTTTCCAATACATTTATTTTCGGAGAAGAGGAGGGTGATAGCCAGAACCCTCGGGCACTGTCTATTGAAAAAATTCAACAATATGATATTGAGACTATCATTAGCACCAATGACCAACATAGGTAGTAGGGAATAGTTCTTAACAAGAGGAGTACTCGTTCTCCTAATGTTTCATAAAAAATGGCCTACCAAAATAAAATCTCATTTAGCAGCGCATGAACAAAGGAAATCTTCACTGGAAAATTTCAATGACGGAGGAGATCAGAACCCTCCTAAGGGAATTCTTGAAAGGCCTCATAAAATCCTAGTGACTAATGAAATAAAAATACAAACAAGTAGAGAAGGAGGAACTGCGGGTGCACCTTATTATCTCACAAATTGTAGGTTGGGCAAAGCCCAACCAAATCCACGAGATGGTGATAACTATGGGAGAGTCTACCCACTGTCACCTTAGATAAACCTTCCCCTCACTTTAGTGAAGGATAAATCCAACACAAAGGGGGAATCTCGGGTGACCCTAGGGGAAATGAGATAGAAGGTACGGTTATGGAAGTGGATCCCCTACAGGTAAAACTGCTAAGTGGAGGATGTCTTGGAAATGAGCCTCGAAGATGGTAAATTATTTCCAAGTTCTTGGGTATCTACAGAAGATTGTTGTACATGTCGTAGATGTTATCACGCAATTCATAGGTTGGGTAAATCCCAACCCAACCATAAATTAGCAACAACTAGGAGGGAACCTACCCACTATCACCTTAGGCAAGTGTCCTCATCACTTTAGAGGTGAGGTAATCACCTCAAGGGGGTAATCTCAGTGACCCTAGGAGGAAATGAGATGAAAAATGGTAAGTATGGATGGATGTCCCTAAAGGTCAATTCTAAGTGGTATGAAGTTCTTTGGAAAGAGTCTTGGGAAGGTCCAAGGGTTTCAAAATGTGTTGAGTGACCTGCAAATAGTGAAGTACCTTCCCGAGACACAAGGAAAAAAATCATATGATGCAATATAACCAATTGGACAAGCAAGTTAAGCATGTTATCCCTAATAGCAGTTGTTAGTAACAATGTATATCAGCAATGAAATGGCACAATAATTTTTTGAATAAGTGATAGAAATCAAGTGAGAGAAACAAGAGAAAGACTAGCTAAACACTAGTAAAACTCAAGATTAAAGACCAAGATACTAGCATGAAAAGATAAGGTTGTTGTAAACACTTTCTGCATAAATCTATATCATCCTTATGGCTGTAACAATAAACTTATTACAGCAAGAAAATCAGCCACTAAAGCTCCTCCAAACTTTTCCAAAAAGTGCGCTAGACCAAGAAGTGTAAGTGTGCAAACTTTGGGAAAATTTCAGCGATTGATTTCAGAGTTATTGAAACAGTTAGATTAGGGTTTTTGCAGAACCAATGGCTGAAGTTGAAATTTTGTAACAGCAGCAAGAAATACCCATTTTATGGGGACACACTAGTGGCTGTGAGGTGCTCTAAGCACAAGGATTATAACCCAAGTTGCAAAAAGTTAATATGACAAGAAATCACATTTCCCAATGCAATATTTTCTTTCTCCAATGCAAGAATACTTCAGATTAGTTCCTTTAAAAATGGGTGATGGAGTATTTAAATCACAATATATATCAACAACAACCCTATGGGTGTAAACTTTCTTACTCCCTAGGGTATGCCAACCAAGCTTTAGTGTAAATCTAGGAGGGTATACACACTCGTATTTCTCCTAGCAACCCTTGCAAAAAAGAAAGACTTAAAACCTTTAACAAGAGATGAAGAAATTGTGGAGGGTGTATATAGCATACTCCTCCCTAGGTTTTCCACCAACAATGACTAAATTAAGCAAGAAAATAATAGCATATGCAGATTTTTCCTTACCTAATCCAAGAAAATGAGAGAACAAACCCTAGTTATCATGCAACATTCATCCAAGATTCAAGAGAGAAATCCTTTAGGGGGTGTGCATCACTCCTCCTCATCCAATCACCAAGATACATTCACCATAAGACATTCCACAAGATAAAACACCAAAATCACCAAGGGTATCGAAAATTTCAGCCATGTACTTCTCACAATGGGAGACTTATGTTAAAATGAGATCTTATGATCTCTTGTCTATATAAAATGTCTCCAAAATAGTTTGTCCATATAATATTAGGGTAAACCACAATAATAGGAGTCAATAAACCTAATCTTTCCCGTTTTACAAAGTAATATTAAACAATTCACTTAAATTTCACTTTTACACAAAAAGAAATCATAATTTAGAGTGGTGTCACCCCTTTAGGGGACGTTTTGGAACTAGGAGCAAGTTGTTGGTGTAGGAGGAGTATGGTTAGGATTTCCAAAGCCATATGTCAAGCATCCAAGTTACTTCCTTCATGTTCAAAGCCTCAAACTCCTCAAAACATCCTTGTGCCAGTGCATATCAACTCACCATCAAACCCTAGCCCCATGGATGACCTCATGCTCCTAAAGATGACATTTTGCCTCTCCTAGGAAAAGTGTTTGGCAAGTAAGGGCTAGGTTATGTCATCCAAGTCATCTTCTAGGCCTCTGAACTTTCATCTCTCTCATCCGGCATGCAGGCTCTTAGCATCCACCTGTGGGCTTCAAGCCCCATGGAATCCCAAGCTAGGCTTGTTCCTCCAAAATTGTCCACGAACTAAGTCCTGCAAAAAAAATTAAGCGCGCCCTTTAAGGATCTCAAGTAAAGATATCATGATAAGTAAATCAATTCAATAAATGATCCACATAATCATGTGCATAAAATATTACCATGTCAAACAAGTAAGTTCTCAAAGACATTATGCAACTTGTCAAGCTTAAATATGGGAGGGTTGACGAGGTGCCTTATTGAGTAGGTCTTGCCCTAGGTCAAGGAGATTTTCCAAGAGATCCCTATCTAAGCCATGTAAAGTGTATGAAGTCTTTAAGGGTAAAGACCAAATGGGCATGGGGTTCGTGACATACAAGTAGTTGTAGTGTCTTATTCATTGGTTCCTTTGTAGAGGGTGTGTGGAAACTTCGTTTGCAAAGTAATTTTTCCAAGTCCATAGTTTTTCCATTCTTTGTTTCTTTCAAAATTTAAGGACAAGTTGAATGTCATTGTCCTGGCGTGGTGTCCAGATAATGATAGTTTCACTCACAAACTCCTAGTTGAAATGAGAAGGTTGGCTCGTGATGAGACCCCCTTTCTCTCATCCATTTAACTGAGAGGCATTACCTTGGCTTGGTGACCAGATGATGGTAATGCCATACCACTAGATATCCATGAACATGATAGGTCAACTCATGATGAGACCTCCTCTCCTCCAACTAACCTTTTAATCATTCATAATAATATTTCTTGTGGGTCCCTTTTCTTAGAGATAAGTGTTTCATTGCTTTCTTGGGGGATCCCTCGGTGAAGCATATAGAAGGTTTATTACATAGGCTTTTATCTTTTACCCAACAAAAATCCCTCTGGGCCTTTAGCCCCTTCTTGCCATAGAATGAAGGACAACCCCTTCTTGGGTCAATACATCCTAAAATCCAAAGAGATAAGGAAATGGGGGGGAATAGTGATGGAAATTGGTAATTATGGTTAGGAACGATATGATGGATCTTCAAGGGATTTCCTAGTAGCAAACCCATCCCAAAGGAAGACCACTTACTAGGTCACAATGTCAACCACCAAGGTGAATCAAGACAAAAGGCATAATGTCGAAGCATATGGCATGAAATCTAAAGCAGTCTAAGATATAACATACTCAAATGCCTCAAATATTGAAATGACACTTACCATAATACTTGACTTGTACCTCATGGACCAAGGCCCATTGCCTTTTGAAATCCAACTGGTGTGGTGGATGCCATCTGAAAATATACGACCTTTGTGGTGGTGAGAAGGGTCTCCATCTGTGAAAACGAATATTGCTAGTCGTGTAGTCTCTCGTCTCTTCATATCTACAACCTGAGGGCCTCAAGACATAATCTCCTTAGTTATCCCACAAAATGGGGATAACAGGAAACATAAGAAAACACAAGATACAAGCCCGATAATCCTATGGAAAAGGAAGTGAAGCTTGTTTTCCTAATTAGCAGAAGTATATAATGATATAAGTTAGTGATGAAATGAATAAAAGAGTTGCTAAAAAAGTCACTAAAAGTCCTAGTAGATATGCAAGAGACTAACTAGCAATTACTAGTATAATTGAACTATGATAGCACAATACTTTAGCAAAAATTAAAGGTTGTTAGATGCAAGTATTGAAGAGATATTGTTGCAGCCTCATGCCTGTAGCATACAATTGATACATCAGAAAATTCCAACCACTAAAACTTGCAAGTAAACCCCCAGAAGAAGCACAACAACTAGTAGATTAATTATGGCAACTTTCTAGCAAATTTTGATGGTAGAAATGAGAGTACGGTGAAAGATTTAAAGTGATTTTCTACAACCCTAATGGTTGTAGCTTCAATTTATAACAACAATAAGAGTTACTTGGAAAACTATGAAGCCCTAGGGGCATAAGCAAACTAATAGCATGTGAAACTGATTGCACTTTAAACAATTTGAAAATCTCTTAAAATCATGTTACCCAATGCAAGTAATTTTATTTCTCCAATGAAAAATTCATATTAGTGACTTTAAAATATTGGGTAAATGGAGTCTTGGATTGTAAGAGTTATATCCACAATATCCCTAGGGGTTTAAACCCTCTTACTCCCTAGGGCATGCAAATCAAACTTAGGTAAATCTAGGAGGGTGTACACCCTTGTACTCCTCCTAGCAACCTTGCAATAAATTACTTGTCAACTAGAAAATAAGATGTAACTTTATAGAGGGTGTATGCCCTTATACTCCTCCTAGGGTTTCAACCAATAAAAATTATCAAAAAAGCAAGAAGAACTAACAATTGCATATTTTCCTTACCAATTTCAAGAGATATGAAAGATAAAACCCTAGTTCACCAATCAATGACCATTCACAAGCAAGACAAAAGACCTCTAAGATGTGTGCACCACCTTAGCTCCACAAATCACCAAGATAATTCATCATACGACATTTTCACAACAGAGAGATATTCAAATTGCCTAAAGAGGGTGAAAATTTCAGCCAAGTAGTCTTCTCACAATGGGAGAGCTATGTTAAAATGACAAGAGTTTGATATCTATTTATAAAAATCTTCCTAAAAGTGTTTTTCCACTTAACTTTAGGGTAAACCACAAAAAAAGGGGTCAAAACCCCTTATTTTTCCCCTTTACATCATAAATTCAAATTTAACTTTTAAAAAATGCACATAAGAAACCCTAGTATGACATCATCCCTCTCTAGGGTGACGTTTTGGCATTTTCGAGCCGACGTTGAGCTAGAAGATGAATCATTGGGGCTCCAAAGGCTCCCCCCTCATGCACTAGGGTCATCTCTATCAAGAAAAGGGTCTTCTTCCTCAAAAATTCCAAGTGTCCATCTCCACCACCAAAACCTATCCCTAGGGTGATGTCAAGCCCTCCAAGTGTGGCGTTTTGGCCTCAAGAAGAAAAATGTTGGGCTAGTAGGAACTAGGTGAGTTCCTCCAAGGTGTCGCTCAAGTATCCAAAGGTTGTCATCATCATCCAGTTGTGTGAGTCATGGTATCCATCTAGTGGGCTCCATGACCCTAGGAAGCCCAAGCTAGGCTTGTTCTTACAAAACTGTCCACCAACTAGGTCCTGCAAAGACAATGAATACGCCCTCGAAAGATATCAAGTCAAATGCATCATGATAAGTAAATAAAATCAATAAAAGAGCCACTTATTCATGTGCATAAAAAAACACCTCATCGAACTAAACAAGTTCTCAAATACCCTATGCAATTTTCCAAGTTTAGGTATGGGAGGGTTGACAATGTGACCTATTGGGTGAATCATACCTAAAGTTTAGGAGTGTTTCCCAAGTGGAACCCTCTCTAGGTCATGCATAGAAGGTGACATGGATGGGGGAAAGACTTTTGGGCATGGGTTTCATGAAATACAAGGGATCGTAGTGTCTCATTTATGGGTTCCTTTGTAGAGGGTGTGTGGCACCTTCGTTTTCAATGCATCCTTTTTCCAATCCCATTTATTGCCATTGATTAATTAAGGTCCAAACACTAGGTACTCCCTATGGGTTAATCGATTAGCTTGGGGGGACATTCCATGATATCACTTGAAGGGAGAGGTACACAAAGTGCCATGGCGGTATATTCTAGCTTGTAACGCACTTATGTAGATCCCTCAACAAGTGGGACATTTATACATATGTGTTTGCTTTTCCAGGACTTTGATTTTTCAAGAGAAACATTTCATTGTTCTCAAGCCCTCTTTGGGAGAGCATATGGAAGGTTCATAATATGTATTTTATATTTTTCCAGCTACTTTCCCTTTGGGAATTCAACCCCTTATTCCCATGAAATGAGGGAAAATCCCTTCTTGTGTCAGTGCACATGAAAATCCAAAAACATAAGGAGATGAGGGGATGAAGTGTGGAAAATGGAAAGTATGGTTAGGAATGGTACAATGACATGTCAAGGGGACCTCCCAGTATCAAACTATCCTTGAGGGTGACCACTTACTAGGGTGAAATGTCAACCACCTACTAGAGTGCAATGTCAACCACCAAGGTGAAACATGGAAAAGAGCATAATTTCCAAGCATATGTTACGTAATCAAAAGTAGTTTTAAATGAAACAAAATCAAATGCATCAAATATTGAAATGAAACTCACCATAACTCCTGGCTTGCACCTCATGGAGAAAGACCCAATATCTTCTGAAATCAAGCTAATGTGGTGGATACCCTCATGATGAACCTGAGATATGTGGTGGTGAGGTGGGCCTCTATCTGTTCAAGTGAATGTTGTCATCCATATGCCTCTTGGTACTCCATGTCTGCAACATGAGGGCCTCGATACATCATCTCCTTAGTTATCCCTATGAAATGGGGATAGCACACATGAATATGATATTGTTCTTGAAGACATGGACCTGGATGTTAACATCGAAGATATCAAATTTCTTGATGAATAACAAAGAGTTCAAGAAAGCAGAGAAGTTGCGGTAGCAATAGCTACTCAGGAATGGATTTTATTTGAGGAATAATCCTTAATTTTGTACATTGCCCAATTCAACAAAATTTTAAATAAATAAGTATTTGAAAAGGTTCATTCAAAGAATAAAAAAGTTCAAGGAAAATCAAGCTCAGAATTTGACCTTAATGGAGTTCCACCATCTAAAATTGTACAGATCCATGAATCCACAGGTGAATCTTTGAATATGTTTGTTGATGAAATGGAAAGTGAAAATGACACATTAAAAGAAAGAATCAAATAATTAGAGAGCGCTTTAATGCCTCCACTCATTTTCGCTAGCCCAATTGCTACAATGTATCCTTCGAAGAGCTCTGAAGGAACACCGGAATCCAGCTCAATATTGAGAGGAACATCACACGTCCTAGTTGTTGTCAAAAGATAAGTTGGAGAAAACATTAAGAAGAGAATGTATCTCATTCTTGAAGCATGGGAATTGGAAAATAACTTTGTTTCTTTGGGATTGAGAACTACAAATTTGAGACAATATCTTCAGGCCGACCTTGAGAATGATGATGAATTTTATAAAGAGGAAGTTTCTACCTTTGTCATGAAAGTTTCAAGCATGAGTGACTCTAAAAGAAGAGAGGAGGACTTGTCTTCATTGATCTGTATAAAAAAAACTCAAAACATGTTGGATAAAAAGAATTAAGTGTTTTAAAGAAATGTTGGTTGATTGTGACACTATAAGTGTCAAGAGGGGAGAATCATATTTAAAATTGATTGAGTTAAATTTTTCTAGAACCACCGGATAAGTTGAAGACCCAAAATTTATATTAAATTATATTCTTACGTCCAAGGAGCAATTTGAAGAAAAAATGGAATTATTAAAAACAACATTAGATGAGAAATTCAATAGTTTGACTGAATATTCAAAAATGGAAGAGGAAAGTTGGTTAGTCAGTTATGTAAATAAGAATGAAGATATTGAAGATACATTACACCAAATTTCAATCGACTATAGAGATCTGGAAAGTGCATTATTTGATATAAAAGTAAGGCAAGAAATACTCGTTGCGCCAATGAGGGGATTATATTGAAAATTGGTTTTAAATGCCTTAATTAAAATAACAGAACTAGATCAAGAAGGGTTATTGCAACTAGTCACGGAATTCCAACTAAGGATATTACAAAAGGAACCTTAGCAAGCAAATTACACACGAGAGAAATCCATAACAATAAGTAAATTGATCATTTTTCGTAATTCCCTATTCTTTATACTTCTTGTTTAGAAATCATTTAGTTGTGCATTTTCAGTCTGCTAAGAACCCATTACCGATCTCTCACCATCTCCTTTTTCTTCTTTCAGGTCTAATCCAGTCCTGCTCACTTTCTTTTTATGGTCCACGGGACAAACACAAACTTCAATTTTATTGTAATCAGACTATTATTTTTGGAAACTCCTAAGAGAACTATTTTGGGGTGTAATTTCAATGATTTCCCAAACTCTGAGTTTATGAGCACGAGATTTTTGAACTACACCTATCATAATATTTTTTATCTTGAATGAAATACTCTTTTAAAGTTCTCTCAATCGTGGACTATTATTTTTCCTTCTTATGAATATGACCAGATTTATTTATGTTGTGATGGATGTGAGGAATGTTATATTTTCATGTTACGGTTTATTTATTGTTATATAGTATTATGTATATATTTTAATTTAGTCTGTGAAATATTCTTGGTCCTCTTCTCGGGAATCCTTCTTTGTGAATATATGTTTTCATCTTTTCTTTATATTTTGAAAAGAAATAAAGATTGGGGTTTTCTTTTTAGTATTCCCCATTCAGAAATATAATTCAGAACATTCAAGATAAATCTTCTAGACCATAATAGAGGAGTACCACCTCTATAAAACGCATGGGGATATTTTATCCTTGTGAGGTTGTTGTTTTGATTGAACATCAACAAGCCTCTAAGTACCAAAAATTGGAATTATTATGGTCTCTCCTCCTACAACAATGAAAAACAACAAATGTCTTGTTTGAGGCAAGCCTCTTGGTCTTCTTCTCCTTTTTTCCCTGATTGATTGGTTTGTTGTTTCTTTTGAGTGATGGTGCATGCTAAGTCTTCAAGCTCTTCTCATTTCCACCCTTCTACAACCCACCACAAGAAGGCTGAGGTGGTAGAGGGTTTCCATCTTCACTTATTTCTTCTCTTTCTCCTGATGAGTAGGCCAACTCAAGCATGTCTTTCACCTTCACAAAGACGGTCTTCATGGTCATGGGTTTTTCCATTATGCCATCGAATCCTAGGTCTTCATGCTTAACTCTAGGTGTGGCTATAATGGGGCTTAGGATGCCTTTTCTTCTCTTTCTTAGCCCTTGTACATCATAGCCCATATTCCTTAATAGTTTGGATCCAATGCCTTTGGTATGCTTTTCAAATTCACCAAAACGATCTTGAGGGAAATCCATGGAAGGTGAGCTTACCAAATTGGTCTTCATCATGATATTTTCAAGTACTTGTATATTATAAATGCCCAACATATAATAAGGAATCATCCTAGAGGTACATATGGTCAAGGGAAGCAATCAATTCACCCCATGCATGAAATTACAGTACAACAAGGGGAGAATTCACCCAATAATGAAATGGAATTCCCAAAAATGAAATGGAATTACCAATAATTGATTGATACGCCAAGCGGGAGAGAGAGAGGTTGTGTGTGGCCCATATGGCCTCTGTTTGAGACACAAAACACCTAGGTAATAGAAATTTCCCCAAGAAGTGGAATTGCAGTCCAAGTAAAGAAGTTTGGTCCAGCAATGAAAAATTCCACCAAAGGGTGGTGCATACAGCCTGTGGAGAAGGATAAATCACCATTCATCAAGGTAATTAGGGTCGGGAATAAGAAGGCATCCTCCAAGTAAGAGAAAAAAATGCCCAACATTGTGCCCAACGGTCTAATAAGAGAAAGAGGAATTCTTAGAATGGAAACTCAGATAAATAATTGCACCAGTCAATTCTTATCAGCCATCGATCTCATAAGTAAGAGTGAAATGGGCAGTGGACATTCTAGAGTTGTTAATGTACATCACGTGCACCCAAAAGAGAATGCTTACACCGTACTAAACTAAGTATCAAATTAACATGAACACGAGAAACATAAACACATCTGAAATATTCTCACAATAATAAAAACATCAAGCAACCATAATGAATACACAATTTTTTTATCTCGAAAACCCAAATGGGAAAATCAACTTTGAATGGGGCTTAGTTTCTTTATTCTAGAAATATTTGGTTACAATGTAGTTTATTCTCTTTGTGCATCCTCCTCTCCTTGGAAAAAAGACCCATAGAGAATGACAGTGAAGGAATAAATAGGGAGATTTGGGGGTAAGGGGAATGCCAATAACCATACCCCTTCATTTCCAATAACTCAATCTTCCCTCTTATTTTATTTTTTTATTTTATTTTAATTCATTTTTTTATCTCACATTTGTCTCATTCAACTACACATTTACATTGTATTTTACATAGTTTGCTAACCTTCGTTAATTTCCAAATTGAATTGTAGCTACACCCATTCATTGGTTCACATCCATTTCGAATCACACCTCCTCATTGAGAAGCTTTTTGGTCTCCAAAAGATCAAAGGAAATCAATCTAGATCAATGTGTCTTATGTCTGTTTCTAGAATGTGGATTTTAATCTGGCTTGGAAATATATTTGACTCTGGCTCATGGCTCTGGCTACTGGCTCTAGTAGTGGATATGGCTCTAGCTATGGTTGTTGGATTGCTTACTCCTACAAGGCATAATTTTTGTCACTGACTCTATGCTCTGAGCAATCTCTAGATCCAAACTCTAGACTCAACATCCATTCCCATATCCTTCTCTATCTTGGAGACAGTCCATATTGGTAGTCATGAATCCAAGTTGAATGTTGACCTTCTTATTCGGTGTAACCCTAGAATAATTTCATCACGTAAAAAATCCTCAAGGGAAGTGTGGCTACATTCATTTACTAGGATTAGTTGCTTCTCTACATAGAAACAACTCTTTGCGACCATGTCAATTGAATGATAGTCCTGCATAGCCCTACATGTTGGTTCTAGGAGTCTTGGTCATTGGTAAGTTGATTCATTCATTGGTGAGTCATTATTCAACCAACTTGCAATGAAATAGATGTCAACCCATGCTTGAGCTCCTTCTGCACTCTCTCATACTTCCATCCAATGATTTCTTGCTTCATTGATGACCTCTTGTGCTACTTCAACTCCTTGGACAACTTCTTCTCCTTGGGTTGGAGATGTAAGGAACTCTTCATTCTCTTTATTCTTCACTCTCCACACTCTTCTCTTCATCGTGTGTTTTTTTGGGTGAAGCTTTGGATGATGTTTCCAACACTTCGCTTCCCAATGTCCACTTAACTTCCATTGGTGACATAAGTTCTTGTTTTTTCTATAGGGACTACCTATCATGCTCCTCCTCTCCATGTGCCTTTGAGTTTGTTGTTGGATTGGAGAATTATTATTTCCATTCCTCCTCTGAATGAAATCCAACCTATGGCATGCGATTTTCTTCTCCCATCAAGATGGCTCAATATGGCCTTTGTTCCACAAAAAAAAAAAATCCTCTAAGCACCAACCGTTTGGCATGTCCTCCTACAATAGTGACAAACCATGAATGTCTTGTTTGAGGCAGACGCCTTGGTATTCTTCTCCTTCTTTACATAATTGATTGGTTTGTTTCTTCTTCTAAGTGATGGTGCAGGCCGAGTCTTCAAGATCTTCTCATTTTTTCCCTTTTGCAATCCCCCATAAGAAGGTTGAAGTGCTAGTGGAATCCACCTTCACTTATTCTTTCTCTTTCTCATGATGAGAAGGTAAAATCAGGAATGCCTTTTACCTTCAAAAATATGGTCTTATTGGTCATGGGTTTTTCCATTATGCCATCGAAGCCTAGGCTTTCATGCTTTACCCTAGGTGTGGCTTTAACGAGGCTTAGGATGCCTCGTCTTCCCTTGCCTAGCCCTTGTCCATCATATCCAATCTTGCTTATTATTTTGGATCCAATGCCTCTGGTATTCTTTTCAAATTCACCAAAATGATCTTGAGCAAAATCTAGGCAAGGTGAGCTTACCAAGGTGGTCTTCGTCATGGTGTTGGCTTATGCAGTAGTAATGGAGGGTGCCCTTGCATCTCAATGCTCTTGAATAGTTGCTTGGATCCTTTCCAAGGCCTCCTCCTTCTCTACCAACTCTTGTTGCATTTGTGACATGATCTATGTGATCTTATCCTCTTGCTAGTTGTCCAATTGAATGACCTTCTCTCCCAAGTGCACAAGTTGCATTTTGTGCTTTTCCCAATATGCAATGATAGTGGTGAGGGAGTCTTGGCATTATTCAAACTTTTTCTTTAGTAATGGAAACCGCAGAGGCATCAAGGTGTTTCACCATCTCTATCATCCTCTTATTGAACATATGGACCTGCTCCTTCAAGTGTTCATTCTCTTCTCAAAGCTAAGCATTGTTGGCCCTTAAGTCTTCCAACTTTTCTCCACTTTATTTACCCATGCTAAGGTATACAAGGTTCTCTTCAAAGTTTTGACAGATGTGTCTTGGTTAAGGATGAAACTACTCTAATACCTTATTATTTGTAAATGAGGGACTTATAGCCAACTCGCTTCACGACCATGTATCCTTTGTGAAATCATGTTTCCAATGACTCTCTCTAATTAGTACCAAGGACTTTGTTTGCAGAAAGGCCACTAGGCCTTTGTTCCTCTTGTCCTGTACAAGGATCTTTGATCACTATTGTTTCCAATATTTATGTACTCTCTCCAACATCTGCTCCATATTGGTTGACTAGCTCCTTCTCTTTGTAACCTACACATAAGGACCCAGATGATAATGCAAATTTGGTTATAATTGTTGAGGCTCTCTTAAAATATAGAATATTAAATTTAATGGAGATTTTTCTTCACTCTCCACAATGCCCAAGTTCTCTCAAAGCGATAGAGGTATTTTGTGCATGAATAAATTCAAGGAATGGATCTATTGTATTATTAGATCAAGATCAAATTCCTTTTGTCAAAGAGGAAAGTGGTGTCAATGTTGTGCACTTCAAACTAATACAACATTTTCAATCAATTATACCTACATATTTATCTTCTCAACCTATGTTCTTCATTCTTGAAATGAGAAACAATCTTATCTCAGGTGTTGCAAGGGCTCTCTCTAAGATTTCTAGGTAGTGGTATGGACTATAATACCTTGTTATTTCTTAATTGTCCTTACCACTCCAAGTTGGCTCTAGTTGACCAATATAATATGTCCAACAAGATCTTCTTGTAAAACAACATTAGTAATGTGTCAGCCAAGAAAACTTATTCCAAGTAAGTGTTATGGTACACACTAATTGATTCGTTTGTATTTGAAATGGTTGATGCATCTTATCCACATAAGCAACCAATTATTAGTGTAGTAATAAGACCATATTTCTACCCAAGTGGTGCATCATGATGCATGGTAACAGCATGATCGATATGTTAATGGATACCACCACTATGAGGATGTTCAACTAGGTTAAAATTAACACCACAAACCTTGGGCCAACAATTTCTCTTGGCTCTATACTCATGTATGTGTTCAAATGCATAGAGTAGTCAATCGAAGAATTCTCATAGACTCCAAATAATTTTTTTAACCAATACATATATATATCAATCACTCATATATTGTAAATGCTCAACAAACATGGAGGAATCGGCCTAGGGGTGCATACGGCCCAGGGAAGAAACCAATCTATGTGTGTATGGACTTTCGAGGCTTGAATAAGGCTTGTCCTAAAGACAACTTCCTAGCACCCTTCATTGATCAGATTCCCGATGAGTATGCGGAAAGTGAGGTTTTTTCTTTTATGGACTAATTTTCAGGATACAACCAAATTTAGATTAAACCCTGGGATCAACATAAGATGACATTTATTTTTCCTTGGGGTACATTCGCATACCAAAAAAATCCTTTCAGCCTTAAAAATGCCAGAGAAACCTTCCAATGAGCCATGACCTTCACTTTTCACGATCTCAAGCATATACTCGAAGCTTACCTTGATGATCTCATTGCTCACTCTTGCGAGAGAGTGGATCACTCTACCCACCTTCGGCTAGTTTTTGAAAGATGTCGGTATTATTGCATCTGTTTAAACTCTCACAAGTGCATCTTTTGCGTTAGGTCGGGTCATATTTTAGGATTCTTAGTTTCTAAGTCTAGGATCATGGTGGATCCTTTAAATGTTGAGGCAATACTTCGATTTCCTCCCCCACACAACATTCATCAGCTTCAAGGTTTACATAGGAAAGATAACTTCTTACGTCAGTTTATAGTAAACTATGCCAATATTACTAAGGGTTTCATGTGTCTCTTGAAGGACACTCTGTTTATATGGGATGAGCGAGCCCAGGAATCCTTCGATGCTCTAAAGAAATCCTTGGTATCGATGCCTCTGTTGAAGCCTCCGAACTACAGTAGAGATTACTTGCTTTATATCGTCGCATCCGAAGGGATGGTTGGTATGGTTTTAGTTCAAGAGGATGATGAGCTTTATGAGCACATCGTTTACTATATTAGTCAAAACTTAGTCGGCCGAGAACTCAAGTATTCTCATGTTGATAAGCTAGCTTTGGATGTCGTTCACGCAATTCAACGATTACGGCGCTATATATTGCTTTGAAAAACTATCGTAGTTGTTGATGTCAACCCATTTCAATACGTCCTTACTAGGCATATCATAGGGAGAAAATATAATAAACGGATTGTCATCTTGCAAGAGTTTGACCTTGATTTTGCTTCGGTGAAATCCAAGAAATCGCTAGTTTTTGTCGAGCTAATATCAGACTTCCCTCCATTAGATGAGGATGTTATTCATGTTGATTCATTTGTGGATGAACACATTTTCCTTATCTCGTCATCGGACCCCTGGTATGGAGACATTTTGATCTATCTTCAAACCTTGAAGTTCCCTCAGCATATTTCGAGAGATGATTGACAACGTATACGATATCAAGCTAAGAACTACCTTATCGTCGATGACAGTTTGTATTGTCAAGTCATAGATAATATCTTGCATCGTTGCTTGACTCACGAAGAGGTTGAGTCTATTCTTAATGACTGTCATAGTGGGGCTTGTGGTGGTCCTCTATCCGGGCTTGTGACAACCCAGAAAATATTGCGAGCTGGTTATTTTTTTCTGTCTACTTTTAAAGATTGTCTCGAAGTAGTCAAGAAGTGTCACCCCTTCCAGGTTTCCACTCGAAATATGTGCTCGCATCCAGCCCCTCTTCACCTGGTCATAATCATTCGTCCCTTCACCAGGTGGGGGGTGGACTTTTTGGATTGCAACCCAGCCTCAGTTGGGGGGAACCAACACATTATTGTGGTCATAGACTACTTTACTAAGTGGGTCGAGGCCATGCCTACAATCAAATATGATGGTAAGAATGATGCATTTTTCATGTTCAATAAAATTATAGCCAGGTTTGGAATCACAAGTGAGATTGTCACTGATCATGGCAGTCACTTTCAGAATGAAATGATGAAATACTTAACATTGAAACTGGGGTTTAAACATGTTCATTCTTCCCCTTATTACCCCCAGGAAAATGGAAAAGTAGAGGCCGTGAACAAGTCTCTCAAGATCGTTTTGCAGAAAACTGTCAGCCAAAGAAAATCTGGCTAGCTTCTCATGCTTTACTCTGTGCTTTGGGCATACCGAACCTCGATTAATACTTCCATCGGTTTTCTCTATTTCAGTTAGTAAATGGTGTGGATTTGATTCTTCATATTGAATGTGAAATCTCTTATCTTAGACTGGCAATTAAGATCCCACTGACACTTTTGAGCTCGAAGAACGCCTCATATGCCTAGAGAGCCTAGATGAGCAGTGTCGAGATGTGTCTATGACCATCTAAGTGAATAAACAATGTGTCAAGGTCCAGTATGATTAGTCTGTATATCTTCGGCAGTATGTTGAGGGTGACTTGGTCCTCTTGTATGACCAAGCCAAAGAACCACTAGGGGCAGGCAAGTTCAACCCCATGTGGCACGGTCCTTATATCCTGCGACGTGTCTTAGAAAAAGGATCCTATCAATTAGAATATTATGAAGGGAATATGTTGGTTGAGCCCAGGAATGGGCTCTACTTGAAAAGATATTATGCTTGAGCCCCAAGCTTCAGCGTAACTCTTTGTATACTAATGTAGTTTAGTGTATGTATATTTTCCCCTTTCTTCATCGGTTTGCTTATTGAGTTTTCCCTTGGTTGGCAAATGTCAACAGAGTCTTCGGTCTACTTAGGATTCACAGACAAGGCCAGTCGTCGTACACGAAACTTGTATTCTGCTGCTTGGGTAATTTACTCACTCGAGGATCAACTGGTGTCTTCAAATGGCGTTTGTCTAGGGCCATCAATGCATAATGTGGTTGAATATAGTGTCATTATAGATCTTTTACGCGATGTCCTTTCACATGGTATTCATTCTTTAAAAGTTCACCTTGAATCCCAGTTAGTAGTATGTCAGTTGAACGGCAGATACCGCGTGCGAGACCCTACTCTACTCTGAGGATTCCTAGGGGTACAAATTATGGAACAACGTTTTGATTTTATTACTTATCATCACATACCTAGAAGTTCTAATTATGTATTCGATGCATACGCTAATTATGTTTTAGATTGGCATTTGTCACATAACTAAAGAAAAGAAAACACATTCACCAATGTACACGTTGTAATATAAGTAAAGTCGAAGACCAATCTTTTTTATATTTCATCTCTCCAAAAAATATGGTGTCATATTACAAAATTGGGGCTCACACCCTCAAAGTACATATACGGCCAATGTGTGTCATGATAACATAGTATGGCATTTGTGAGACGTTGAAAGAGTCGCATCCAAGCATGAGGCACACCTACCACCTACCATTGCATCACCTCTAGCAAATCCTCTACATGAACCATGGGAATTCTTTGCGTCAAATGAGACAAGTTGCCCTTCACGTTTTGAAGCAATCTCTCAGCATTTCCTCCAGTAGACTCATCCCCCCGGTGTCTCCGTCGATGTCGTGGGATTTCATCTGGCCTACGTGGACCCACATCTGCATAACAATACATGTTTAAGTTAGTACTTGAAATCATCCCAAAAAAAAAAAAATCTTCTACAAAAAATTTAAAAAATGAAATATTCAAAAAAAAAAAAATCATACCTATGTCTCTGTAGGCGGAACCGGGTGGTAATGGCATGTCCATATCTCCTTTGAAGTCGATCCCTGCATATGGGTAGTCATTCAAAGCTATCACCTGTCGATGCCACTAGAAGAAAAACTCGTCATTGTAGGATGTTGGTACCCTACCACCCCCCAACCGCCTCATCACCTCGGTCCACCGTTCCATGGCTAGATTACAAAGTCCATGAGTAACAATATCGACTCTAGGGCCCAAGCCTAGAACCCGCTCGAAGAAAAAACTACATAAGATAGATGCAAACCCGAAGTTCCTCTTTCTACCTTGTTTGCAATCTGTTAGTTGGCTCTTCATGTTGGCCAGTAGTGAGGTGCACTAGTCGTAAACCGTGGGTCACAAGCACTCCACCGAGTAGAACAAAAGTGGCCTTTATTCTTGATACAATGAGGGCAACCTCGTGATCCGTGTCTACACTATGACAATGATCTTGAGACTCAGGTTGTTGATCGCTCTGATCGGGAGTTGGATCCCTACTTTCTCAGTCCCTGCAACGTAGTGAGTGGCTATGTATTCCTCTATATTCATGCCACTCCTAGCTTCCCAGGATTTGAGGTTCACTGCCTCACCCCGACGTGATAATCCTGTCAAAAAGTATATGCCGTCGGCTTCAATCCTCAATGGTTTCCCATCGCGGTTGAAGGCCTCTGTATCTAGATCCCAATAGTTCACCAGCATCTAGAGTAGTCTCACTTGAGCCCTCATGCCTTTGAGAGCCCAAAATTTATATAGGCCACATATTCTTAATTCCATTTGGTCCCTTGGATCTCTTTCTACTGCAACATCAACCTCTTCATGCTCTCTTTCTCTCCACTCTAGCACCATCCTGCAAGTTTAAAATCAATTTTTGAGTTAATACCATTTTACAAAATTCAACTCACAAACTTGTACGTGAGTTGCAGTTTACACAGTCACGTATAGGGTTGTATATACATGGTTTGTTTTGATGACAGTCATGTATAGGGTTGTGTATACACAACTCGATGATCTGCAGTTCGTGTATACCCTAGTTTCTAATTTACGCCTTAAAATACTCAAGAATTGAAGCCTAAATTAAAATTTTAAACCAATAGAAATTAAGAGAAGGGAAAGAAGACTTACTTGGTCTAGACAGTTGTCAATTCCATCACTCGTAGCTCCCACAATCAACAGTTGAAGATCGGGGGAAATTTGGTCCAAAATGCACTATTTGTTTAAAAACTACAAATGATATGGTAAATTGGTTATTTTTTACTATTTATAGAAAAAAGAATTGACCCACTTCTGATAGTTTTGCTTAATTTTTAACCTAAATGGACTAATAGTGCAGTGGAGGGAGTTGTTTTGTCTAGGGATTCTTGCGGTTCTAGTGTTTTGCCGCCCATTCGTGACTTTGGCAGGTGTATTTCTTTGACCGGCATATAGGATAGGTCGTCCATCCATTCTTGCATTTTGCATTATCCTATGACTGTGATCCATATGCCTTAGGTATGAACCCATTTATTAGTGACACAGAACCCCCTTGCTAATACAAGTGTCATTATTGAATGGTAGATACTTACCAAACATGGGTGCCCTAGTTAGAACCTTTGTTCCATTCGGTGCCCATGCAAAGATTCTTTCGTAGGACCAGGAGTCCCTTATAACTAATATGAATTTGCGTTCAAACCTCATTTCTTACTCATCAACATGCTGACATGTACCTATGGGACTCCCACGAGTCATTTTTAAGCTCTTTTTCGACTCTCTCAAAAAGCGAAAATATTGTCGAGTGAACTTGTCTCTTTCACACTCATAAATTGGATTTGAAAGGACGTCTATTTGGTGCAAGTTTAACCCTTTTTTGGACCAAGTAGACTAATTTCGAAAAAGGAATACTCTAGTCACTAATGGATAGAAGAGTACTCATGGGTATTGTTTTATACTTTTTCAGGCCTGGGGGACTAAAATTACGAAAAAGGACATTCTTTGGAGTTAAGTTGTAATTGCATCTCATTCTCTTTCTTGTAGTATTGAGCCTATTGTCGATTCTCTCTTTCGCATTATAATCTTATCACCTCAGCAGTTTGCATCATTAGCCAAGAAGAGTCGTGTTTATATCCTTTGCAGCTTGACACCCTATACCCCAAGAGGAAACATTCCCCCGAGTGTTTGTATCCTGCATGCACCTCCTTGCATTGAGCATAGGTATGTTCCACTGTTGGAACTAGTTTCTTACTCGCGACACTTGTTTCCTTCTTTGTATCATAACACTCATTTGACTATGAAAAAACAAAAACAATACGGGCGGGAAAAGAATATTATATCATGTTGGCAACAGTCACGTCGCCTTTGAACATAACACAAACTTTTGAGTCCACTTATCATCAAAATTTTGGTTTAGCATGACTTTATGAAGCTAAGCTCGTTACTTAGAGTTTACTCCCCCCATTGGTTACTCTTCCAGTCCCTATGGAGAGTTTTATTGGTGCCTCCTGCATCACAAAGTTTCATCATTAAGTGTAATGTTCCCAAGCCAAATTTTTCGCTTGGAACACTAACTTGCCACTGATTTGTTTGTATGTTTGTGTGTGTTTGCGGGTTGGACTTTCAAGTTTCGGCCTTAGGGTTATATTCAGTTATTAAGCACATATATGCAGATATATTCAATGCAAATACAATATCTAACCAGTACACAAGATATGGAACCCAAAAGCATAGATCTGACATTTATTATTATGAAAAGCAAGAACCTAATACAAAGTGGATGCAGATCTAGAATAACATCATATGGCTCCAAGAGAGAATATATGAGCTGCTACAAAATGCTCCTGATAAGACAAAACAAGCCTCCAAAGGTTGGATATATAATGAAGGTAAATACAATAACAACCAGGGTCAAGTCCAACCCCCCTGGTTGTTGGTTGTCCTGCTGAATAGATGAGAAGACCAATATTTTGGCCCAGCTGAAAGAGATCTCCAAATAATGCCAAACTCCAAAGAAAGATAGATCAGGGAAATTAGAAACCCTCCCTGAAGTCTGAATTCCAGATGCCAAGTTGTACCCCTCCAAACTATTGAAACCCTAATCCAAATTGTGCCCTCCTGAAGACTGCCAAGCTCAATATCTCGGCCCTAATGGAGGAGGCCTCCAACACCCTAAAAATATCTAGAAAGATAGATCGAGCCACCACAAGTTGTTGGAAGAAGTCTCAAGGTGAGATATGAAGTATACCACTCTCAAACGGGATAGATATGAATCACAGTTGTTCCCTCCTTCTCTCAAAAATGTTCCAAAGATCCAGATAATAATCTAGCAGGAGTAGTCCTCCAAAAATGCTCCAAATCTGATGAACAAGGCCCTGCAAGTAATACCTAAATGCTAGAATGTCAATAGGCCCTGTCACAAAGCTGGATCGAATTCCTCTTCATGAAATGATGTGCCCCTACTAGAAAACCCTCAAGGGTACGACCTGTTGCCCTCCTAGATCAATGATGGAACCTGTGAAGACTATAGAATGGTGTGGGTGGAGTATTTCATCCCCGAGACCAAGCTTGGAAAAAGGTGAGTGGAATCTTTCACCACTGAGTTGTTCTCTAGGGTTTGTAATCTCAAAACCCTAAAAAATGTGTGCTCAAGAGCCCAATGGCCAAATGCAATAATATCCAAGAGGATCTAAGAGGTGTGCCCTAGGATTTCCTTTATACATATTTTTTGCTTCTCAGTTGATTTAAGTTAACCCTTAGGTTCAACTCCTAACTCAACCTCAAGCAATCTATTCCTTCATTGAGTTACTTTTCACCCTTTTTACCTTTTTCCAAGTCAACTTCAAAATATAACATTGAGTTAGTTGACCTTTCCCCATGTTGCATGAGACTATGGTCTAGTGGGGATGGCTAGACCACTAAGTATTTCCAAACCTCTTCATCAAGAGGTGGGGGACATTACACTCTCTCCTGCTAGAAATTGCTTGCCCACAAGAAATTCCGAACCTCTTTCCCATATCACCTATTTATTCTCCCATGTGGCATCCTCAATGGGAAAATCCTTCCATTTGATTAAGTATTCTCTGATGCTTCTCCTCCGAAGTTTCTTCTCTCTAACCTCCAATATTTCCTACGGTACCAGTGCCAATTGCCCCTCTTCATATAGAGGTGGAAGCACCTCAATTGGGGTGATGTGTTGGCCGATGGCCCACTTCAAGCATGACACATGGAAAACATTGTGTATCTTGCTACCCTGTGGGAGCTCCAGCTCATAAGCCACGACCCCTACCTTTCTGCTAATCATGTAGGGCCCAAAGAACCAGGGTTGGAGATTTTCTGCTCCACTCCTTTTGATAGAATCTTGTCTATATGGTTGGAGCCTTAGGTAGACCAAGTTACAGTTGGGAATACATCAATGTCTCCTCATTGATGGATTCTTCAAGTGTTCGACCTCAACACCTTTATTAACACTTGTAAGAATGTACTCGGTGTCTTGATACCTACTTTCATTATCGGTAGGTTGTCTCGCAATTGTTAATGGTATACCTTAATGACCAGTAATCAAACGAAGTCTCATTGTGTTCAGCCTCAAATCATTTATTCACATGATGTAGACTTGCACCTTTGGTGGATTGTGTAGAAAACTTGAAGACATCAGTTCATAATTGCAACTTTCCTGAGATCTTGTTATCGTTCACTGGACCAATACCTATATGACTTCAGTGATCATGGGAGATCAGATTGTACTCCATTGTATACATATATCCTCATATTGATTTCGAGACTGGTTTTCACTGGGCCTTGTTTGTGACTATGACATCCTATTGCATGTATCTACTTTTGTATTTCCTATTCATGGCCATGAACAACTGTTTGGTATATTTCCATATGGATATGCAGTGTAATTCAAATTGGAAGCCATGTGTACAAAGTCATTATGGATTGTAATATTCTTATGAGCAACTAGTTCATCCAGCTGGGTCTCCATTACTCCACTTCTAATAATTATAATGTATTTCAGCCATTGCAGATACTCTTCTGACCTCACACATTAGGGGGCATCTGTTATAGCAATATCTTCCTCACCCCATGCAACTTTCTCAAAAGGCCTTTTCCATTTCTCTATGTAGACTTGAAGTCCCTTTTTGCAGTTCCCATAGCTAAAAATTGTATTTTTCCACATATATGTGCCCTAATAGCTATACAACATGGATATACACAGGTTGCACCATTACAGCCCACGTACATCAGGTTTTGTGCCCAAAATTAAAAAATGGTGTCGGGTTTCCATGTCACATCACAAGATCTGTGAACCTTGACCTTCCATATACTGGAAATGTTTTGACTCAGCCCTTCAATTCCATTTGAAGGTTATAAATGGGTCACATCCAAGCTGTGGAAAAGAGGAGAAGAATTCAACTTTGAGAGCAAAGTTACTCTAGAGAAATTATTCACTTCATAATGAGTCTGCATCCCTTTGTCCTTTTAGTTTGAACACATTGTTCAACCCCCAAGCTCTTCCCTATTTGATGGATAACCTCATTGTCTCTCTTATATAAGCTTGCCTTTGGTGGAGGATTGAAGTGGTAGAGGCCCTGTAACACACCCACTACGGAATTCAAAAAATTTCGGCCTTTTTCATCTTTTCTCCGATGAACAAAATTCTCGAATCCCTACGAGACTTGATACAGACTCTGCCATCCCTTATCCATACTCATATGATAGGCAGTTATGACCGCAGGTCTTACCAGAGAGGTGCTCCCGGTTTTCACGATTCAGAAAAATCGCAATGCATGTATTCCCTTGTTCATTTCGAGGTTTCATCCATCGGAATTTCATGTCTAGCGAACATGAGGAAAACTGACCTTTTGAGATCCCGGGTACCGAAACGTCGAAAACCAAAACCATGTGTGCTAGTCCATTTCGGGACTTCGCCTATCGGGATTCCACGATATGCGAGGACAGGAGGATTTCGCATCTGGGTCTCCCGGAAGCCAAAACTCTGAAACATCATAACCCGTCCATACTCTATCATTCCGAGATGTCGCAAGTCAGGATTTCAGGAGTCGTGAGGACAAGAGACTTGCCTCCAGACATCCCGGGTGCCGAAACACCGGAGCATTAAATTCTAGCCACGCTATACTCCTTTCGGGGTTTCATACTTCGAGATTTCGCGATATGCAATGACAAGAGGATCTTACCCTTAGGTATTCCAGATGTCGAAACACCAAACCACTGTATCTCATCCGCGCTACTATCATTTCGGGATTTCGTCCATCGAGATTTCGCGATATGCGAGAATCATGAGGTCTCGCACTTGGGTTTCCCGAGAGCCGAAATCTGAAACATCGAACTCTGAGATACACTATACTATTTCAGGATTTCACAAGTCGAGATTTTGGGGCTTTCAAGTACGAGAAGACTGACCCTTGGGTTTCCCAGTTGCCGAAACACCGAAACACCAAGGCTTACCCACACTAGACCTTTTCGGGATTTCATACTTCGGGACTCCGCAATGTGCGATGATAAGAGGTCTCACATATGAGTTTTCCGAAGGCCGAAGTTCCGAAACGCCGAAATAAATATAACTATCCATGAGGCTAAGTTCTTTTTCAGGATTTCCCCAATTGGGGTTTCAGGAGTCGTGAGGACAAGGGTTCTTACCCTATGATCTCCCGGGTGTCGAAAAGCCGAAAATGCTTACCGATCGCCACGTGTACTCTACAGTTGGACGGTCCAGGTGTTACACATTATTTTCGTCATCCCTATGACCGTTAATGATGCAAACCTATTTGTTGCCTTCAGAGGGGTCAGTGGCCCGAGTTCCTGAAGAGAGAAGGGAGAAGAACTTTTCCTGAGAAAAGAAGTTGCATTTTCCTGTGTAAAAACCTTATAAAAAGGGAAGTTCGCAGACTGCCTATGTATTAGGGTGCGAGAATGCATGATTCTCCTAGGCTGCATCATAGCTAGGGTGTGAACAATTCACAGGTTGCACTATAAGCAAGGTGCAAGAATGATTACACGTGGGAAAAACGAGTGTTTTCTCGAATCTTCTAGAAGGAGAAACTCCCATGGTGAGGTGGCATCCAAATGGTTTGTATCTTACTCACTTTCATGATTTAGTGGGATCATCCTAAGCTCCTCACCTAATCCTCTTCAATTTATAAAAGGAGAGGAGCTCTCATGGAGAAGGGGTTCTTGAGCTTGTTAGCTTTTGTTGGCTTGGAATTATCAGCTTGGTTGGAGTGGCTTTGAGATTTGCTTTGTCAAGATAGATTGTGAGTAGCTATCAGATCCATGGCCTCAGAATCCTTGGAGCAAGAAGTGTGTGGGGAATGAAGGACAGTTGGAAGGGACCTTACGACATCAAGGCCATGGTTGTAATCTCTCTTTCACATTTAATATGATACAGCAATATGATTCTTTCCTATAAAGCTTGTTGTGTTTTATTGTATGATTCATTGATCACATACATAGGTTTATATTGAGTTTATGTTATTACTATCACTTTGGTTGGTTGTGTTCTTTTGCAGGATCATCATTGTATGAGAATTTGAACGGAGCTAGGATGGCAATGGCAAGAGGAAGCGACATTTAAATGGTATGTCACCTATCCCTCTTTAGTTAGTAAATTCAATATTTAAAACTCAAGGAAAGCGCCATGTTCTGGTGTGTTTTGTTCTAGATCCAGGTGGATCTAGGGAGATCTGTTAGTGCCCGCACCTACCGATTAGTCCGATAACACCGGGTACTTATCATGGGTCTTGGGATCGATCGTCCCGATTTCTTCGTTACCTACGAAGGTTAAAAAGGGGTCGAGACATTAACGCCTGTGTTCCTTCATAAAATTTAACGGTCGTAACAGACCTTAGATATTTCGAAGGGATCTCGTTCGTGCATTTGGAAAAAGGAAGGGTAACCTAAGTACCAAACCACCAAAAGGTCCTAACTCAACCACACGTTGTCATTTCTGGATTTCGTGAGTCAGGGTTTCAGGATTTGCGAGTACAAGAAAACTCGCACCTAGATACTCCGAGTGCCGAAACTCCGAAAACTCTGAATTTACCCCCATGCTAATAATTCGGGATTTCACAAGTTGGGGTTTCGGGACTTGCGAGTGCAAGGGGACTTGCCCTTGCGTATTTTGGGTACCGAAATGTCGAAATGTTGAGGTCTACAAGGACCATTCTCCCTCGTTCAAGATTTTTAGACTTAAACTATAACATCCTTCGGGTCCTCAGGTAATTTACACCAGGTTTTGAAGACCAGACTGGAAGGTCTTCTCGAAGGTAAGGGAGTGGTCTCGAAAGGGTTCCTTCATGGGGAAATCTATCCAAGACATCAAGTAGGACAAACACAGGAATAAATCTCCCGAGAGCAGACTTGAAAATCTGTATCAGTTCATCATATATATATGTGTGTATAAACATAAGCCATACGTGGTCTTTCCAATAAAAACATGCAGCCATCATTTCTGATTAAAACACCATGCAGACAGTCTTATACTGAAACCATTCATAATTTCACAGACTATGAACATACATGTCAGCATATAAATTTCAAGATACAATATATAACACTTATCAGAAAAACACCAGATGATGCAACTGCTGAGAGGGGTGCTCGTTTCCACCCAACCGTAGGCTCAGCGACTCCCAATGGATTTACCACTAGCCACCCCCGAGCTATACCACGATGTTGGCGACTCTCTGTCTTTGTTCTTCAGTGATAGAGAATGAAGGTTACTCTCCTTCTTCTCTGCTATCGCTCACTCTATATCCTTTTCCAGAGTTCTTCCGATCTCTTCCTTTGCTCCCTCCCTTGTGTCCCCTCCCCCCCCCTTTCCACTCCTTTTACCAACCTTTTCTTATCAAGAGAGGTTGTGGGTGGCACGAATTCGCCCGCGGTGGTCAGGTCTGAGGCCTCCACAGATGGGTGGTTCACCCCCATCCTTCATTAACTCATGAGGAGCCTCTTCACCTACCAACCTGGCGAGTAATTCATTTCAGGAATAGCGAGTCGCTCTTGGTTCTCCGGGACAGTGAATACCAAATACAATATTGGTTTCGGTGGAAGTTAACGCCACCATTCTAGGTGCCTTCCACCACCTTTCTTCAGCCATCGTGGTCTCTTTGTCAAAACATCCCCCTCTCAGCAATTATATATATATATTCATAACATTATTTATATTCATGATAAGGTCCATTCAAATCACACATTCACATCTTTGAGTTTGCCATAGTTCTTGGCCAGTATAATTATTTTTACAGACTGGGGGAAACAGGGTGTTACAATTCCCTCCCCCTTAAAGGAACATCGTCCTCGATGTTTTGTCTATCATCATGACATGTATGTACAGAGGTAAACAAAATTGGATATGCCCATTTCATGGCATCCTCCATTTCCCATGTAGCCTCATCTGTGCCAAAATGTCTCCACTGCACCTTGACCTGTGCAATGGTTCGATTCTGGAGCGGGGTTTCCTTTCTGTCCAGTATGCATTGAGGTTCTGGTAGAAATTCTCCCTCCGGTTCCACTTGGATCATAGACCAGTCAATTATATGATTAGAATCATGTACATATTTCTTCAATAATGAAACATGGAAAACATTATGTGCTTTTATTGTGGGAGGAAGTGCTAGCCTATAGGCTATGGGTCCCACTCTATCTAGAACCTCAAAGGGTCCACAATACCGAGGTGCCAACTTGGTTCAAGCTCCCATTTTCAGAGAACTCTTCCTGGGCCTAACTCTGAGATATACATGGTCTCCCGTCTTGAACTCTCTTGGAGTTCTCTTTTAGTTGGCGTAAATTTTCTGTCGATTCTATGCGACCTTCAGGTTTTGTTTTATCTGAGTCACTTTTTGTTCCATTTCTTTCAACATGTCGGATCCAAAAGAGATTCTGTTTACGGGATTACTCCAACTGACAGGAGTGTTGCATGACCTACCATATAGGACTTCGAAGGGGCTCATCTTTAAGGATTCTTGGTAACCGTTGTTGTAGGCAAATTCCACCAGCGGCAGGTAATCTTGCCACTTCTTGGGTTGATGCATTACATGCATTATTAGCATGTCTTCTAGTATTTGGTTCACTCTTTTCGTCTGTCTGTAACACACCCACTACGGCATAATAAAATTTTCTCTTTTCCTCAAGGGACAGAATCCTCGAAGTCCTACGGGGGCCTAGCACAGGCTAGTTCTTCCCTGTTTACCTCCCTGTGATCATGGGTTAGGACCACAGGCCAAACAAACCAGGTGTCTTTTCATGTTTCACGACTCAGCGATACAAATGAGTCCAATCTTAAAGGTAGAATGGCGAGGGGGCTCTGAAATGAAACCCTGGTCGTAGATCTGGGCGCGCAAATTCTGGTCGTCCAGATCTACCCATTGCTTAACGACAAAGCAATAGCTCCCTTTCTTTAGTCCCTATCTCTATAGGACCACATACGTGCCTAAAATGCAAGCGCATTTCACAACTCGTGACCTCGCGAGTCGTGAGTCGAAGACCCTCGAATTTTCTTCACCAATCACCGATACCTAAGATTCTGATATGGTATGGCCCCTCCCTATTAGTGCTTTCCATGCGTGACCACCGGCTAGGGCTAACTAGTAGCCTTTCTCGCAACTTGCAAGTTCTCGAGTCGAAAGGTTGAACCTCTAGGCCCTTCTTTTACAAAACCATGAGACGCGAAAGTTAGAGAAGGTTTGACTCCTTCCGGGCTTCTCGGGACTCGCCACTTCGCGACTTGAGTTGGGCCTTTGTGCTACTTTCTTTTGAGAATCTGAAGTACGAGAAGTCAACAGGATGTTGACTCCTGTTTCAAACGACATGTGTCCACCACCTGTCACCACTTCTCCCTCTCTCTGGGCATCTTATCATCACACCACCTGTCAACCACGTGGGTCCCACCAGGCGGACGTGCCACGTGTTGCACAAGCTCTTACAACTCGCAAGCTCGAGACTTCAACAATCGAAATTGATTCCCCTCAACCTCCGAGACCCCGATATGCGATATGGCGAGAAGGTCCTGACTCAATGGTTTCTCCTACTTCTCGTTATTTGGGACATCGCGACTCCAAGGGTTTGGTCTTCCATCTCCAAACTCGTGAATCCCCGATACGCGATGTATCGATATGTCAGATCCCAAGGCTGTCCTTCCTCTTTTATCAACGGCCCAGATCACATCGTGATCTCGTGACTCGGGACTTCGTGACTCCAGGAGCCTAGTCTTCCACCTCCAAACTCACGAA
>JZKD02S0243035.1:10419-20547 GCA_000966675.3 Picea glauca | reverse complement strand
ATATAATTGGTTGTAAAAATAATGATGATATTACAAAGATAGGGTCTGCCTATATATATGCCTGTTATAGTTTTATGAAGAGTCGTGACTTTTAGTCATGACCTTTTATTACATTAATGTTTAATTTCACTTTTATTTATTATTTTAATGTCTTTATATTATATTATTTATTTATTGTGACAGCCTCCCTTGATAGGTTGAGTTTTTGGAATATGTGGTGGAGTGGGGAGAGGCCACGAGGGAGTGGGGGAGGGTTATGGGAGGGAGTGGGGAGGGTTATAGGAGAGTTAATGGAGGATGGGAAGGTGATTTTAGACCGTGGAGGAKAGTTATAGAAACGRGGTTTGCGGGGTGAGGGAAAATGACATGGGGCGTGTGGGGGATGAGGAGGTTGCGGGTGAGGGGAAAACATGGGGGTGTGGGGGAATGACTGTGATATGAAGGAGTGACCAACTCTGATACCAATGTAAAATATACAAGAGTTTCGTAATGAACAACTTCACTTTGAATCCATATATATATATATATATATATATATATATATATATATAATTGGTTGTAAAAATAATGATGATATTACAAAGATAGGGTCTGCCTATATATATGCCTGTTATAGTTTTATGAAGAGTCGTGACTTTTAGTCATGACCTTTTATTACATTAATGTTTAATTTCACTTTTATTTATTATTTTAATGTCTTTATATTATATTATTTATTTATTGTGACAGCCTCCCTTGATAGGTTGAGTTTTTGGAATATGTGGTGGAGTGTTCATATTGAAAAGAAGAGAAAAAAGTAACAATTATTATTTTGGATTTGACTTAAAAAATGGAAAATAATTTTCTTAATTGATAATAATGATATTAATTCTTATCTCTCAAATCAACTTTTACTTATTAAACTTAAAAAAATAGATAAAAAAATAAAATATATTTAAATCTCTTTAATTTTCACACGTTAATATATTTTAAATTAAAATTGAGTCAAAGTAAAAAGTGACTAATATATTATGGTATGGTGTTGGAGGTTGGAGGAAACATGTTAACCATTTGACAAAATGTTTACTAGTGTTGAAAGGATGCTTCTAACTAATTGAATAAATATCAATTGGGAAATCAAAGTAAGGATATATAAATCTTCCTTAAAACTTTATTTAAGATATTTATTAGTCTATAGGTAGAGAGCTCATATTCTATCTCCAATGTTAACTTTGAAATGCGAGATAATGAGGGGACCTTGAATGTCCATCATAGTTGATCTTCTTTGGACACCAATTGGAAGACAAGTGCACCTTAACTAAATATGACATTTAAAGGATTTTGCCTTATTCCTGATGTTACATGTTTGTGGAGGGGCTATAAGGAGTGGTGTGACTTCTTTCTCTAGCATAGCTCTTTCAAGGTAGTATGCTATAAATTCTCATCTTTGATGACTCATAAAACTCGTCAAGCTAGAGCTTATATTGCAGATATCTAGGAAATTATCCCAAAGATGAAGGTGGAGTCATTGGTAGTTAATGAGATAATTAAGAACTTGGTGTAGTGTCCTATTTTGCTTTGACTAGTTTCACCGATAACTTGGTTAATTGACACATGTTATGATGATGAAATTTAAACTCTTTTAACTATTTTGGATTGACTTTAATTGACATATTTGTATTTTTTTATGAGTTTTGTTTTAATGTTTATGATAATCACATATGGATAATTTATATAGTGATATGACATAATTGTATTGATCCACATGGTTATGAAAAAATGAAATGGATGTATATATATATATATATATATATATATAAGATGCATTAATTGTTAGATGTTATTGATGGTTTCCAAGTGCGATAGGGAAGCCACATGTGCATATTGACATGGGATTGTGTCAATATTGTATGGACTTTGGATTGAGTCAGGACATTATGATATGCCATGTGATTAATGATATGTTTCTAATTTATTATTATTAAACTATTTAATGTATTGATTTAAGTATGTGAAGGCATAAAGAATATGCTTTCCAATTAGTCTATAGATGGGTAATGGGGTTGTATGGTAGATGTACATAGTATCACCAAGAGAAAAGAAACAATATCCCGCACTCCTTTTTTCGTATTTCAAGTTGAAAAGTTCATGATGCTTTCACCTAGAGGTTGCATGTTGTCATGAGGGTAGGCTGCAGATTCAATCACTCGTGTGTTTTAGCTAGGGGGTGCGCAAGAAGGTGTCATCCTTATCCCTTAGTGACAATTAGTCTCTCAATTGTTAAGATTAATGTTGTTACTAGGTTATTTTCAATTTTCTCAATGTATTTCCAAAACAACAGCATAAAGAGGATCACTGAAAGAAACACAATCACAAGGTACACAACATTTTATCCTGGGAAACCCTCATGGGGGAGAAAACCCACCAAAAACATCCTCAATAATAGATTGCCAATACAATGCCAAGACTAAGACCAAAACTCCAAGAATAAGTTAGGACTGAGTATGCACCTCTCTTCTCCTTCCTCCTGCAATTGCAACTGCCTTCAAAAGATGTGCACTAGATGAGTGAGTGAGTGTGTGAATAAGTGAGGTGCCATCCTCACTTATAAATACTCGTTGAGGAGGCACTAGGGTTATGTATCTTCACTTAGTAGGGTCGACTTCTTCCAAGAGTGGTTAAAACCACTTTATAAACCCTAGGGGCCAACTTTACAAATGTCACTATATAAATATGGTTTGACCAATCCACAAAAGGGGATTTGGTCTTATACAAGTCTTGACATGATCAATCCACAAAAGGGGATTTGATCTATAAGATAAAAACTCAAATATAATTAGAATATTCTTCGAAGTTACAATATTTCAACACTCCCCCTTAACAAGAAGGGTATTCTACTGACATAACCCAATACAACATCATCAAGAAAGAGATAGGGCAGCATCATCAGCAGCATCTGGAACACTAACTGGCACATCTACAAACCGTCATAAGTTTTTTTCATCATCAATATCATCATTGTTCACATCATGGAGCTGGAGTAGCATCATCATCATCATCATCATCATCATCATCATCATCATCATCATCATTGGCATGAAGCTAAAACATAAACATCAATTAACATAAATCTAGAACAACAATATCATCAACCTGAGGTTGGTACACCATCATCAACATCGTGAGGTTGACACAACATCATCAACAACACGAGGTTGAAACAACAACATCATCAGCACAAGGTTGAGACAACAACATCATCAACACGAGGCTAAGATAAAAACATCATCAAAACGGGGATGAAATAACAACATCATCATCATATGGCAACATAATGAGGCAGGTGCAACAACAACATTTTGTGGTAATCTAACAGACCGTCCTTATCGGACCTTCGGGATCTTCTCAGGAATCATAATATTTCCTAAGATATAAAATCCTAACAAGCTACCATGTGGTACTCTGATAGTCCATCCTTATCGGACCTTCGGGATCTACCCAAGAATCATAAGATTCCTTAGGATATAAAATCATAACGGAGCTACCACTACTGACCATAGCTGGCATATACATGCACATGTACTCTGACAGACCATCCTTACCAGACCTTTAGGATCTTCCCAGGGATGATCAATCCCCTAGGATATAAAATCCTAACGGATCTACCCGTTGTTGGTCAGGATACTATAGTATCATCAACACCACTGCCCCTTTCGAGGGAGGTCCTTTCAGACAACACCAAACTTGTCTTGGAAGTATTCAAACTTCACACGAGACATAGGCTTGGTCAACACATCTGCAACCTTCTCATATGTGCCAACATATTGGAGCTTTATGGCTCCCCTCTACACCATATCACGAATTTAGTGATATCGAATCTCTATGTGTTTCGACTTATCATGGAACGATGGGTTCTCTGTCGTCTTTATGCAACTCTATTTATCACATAGAATCACAGTGGCTTCCATCTCCAGATTGAATAGACCTGTCAACAACTTTCGAAGCCATATGGATTCACAACTAGCGGAACATGATGCAATGTATTCTGCTTCTGCTATGCTGGGAGCAATATTGGATTGCTTCCTTCTTTTCCATGAAGTCATGGCTGACCACAAACTGAAACAACATCCTGAAGTGCTCTTTCTATCATAAGCACTTCCAGCCCAATCTGAATCCGTATAACCATACAGTCTGAAGTCATGATCTCCAGTATAACAGAGACCATAATCCAACGTACCCTTAAGGTATCTCATCACATGATTTGCAGCTACAAGGTGAACATGTATGGGCTCTACTAGATACTGACTCAAGGTGTTCACAACAAAGCATATATATGGCCTGGTATTTGTCAGATACATCAATGAACCAATAATCTGTATGTATAGAGTAGCATCAACCAACTCTGACAAAGTACCAACCAGAAGCTTCAAATTTGTTTCCATGGGTGTGTTCATGGATTTACATTCCAACGTGTCAAATATCTTTAGTATTTCAACTGCATACTTCCCCTGGTTAAGGAAGATCTTCTCTAGACTCTGCCAAACTTCAAGACCTGATAAATAATGCATCGGGCCTAGGTCTTTCATCTCAAACTCTGCAACGAGCTTCTTCTTGCAATTTGTGATGAGATTTTCTTCTCCTATTAAGAATAAGTCATCCACATACAGTAGCAATATAATTGGCTCATCATTCGTAACCTTGAAGTAAAGGTTAGAATCAACTTTACTCTTGGTAAAGGCCAAGCTTAACAGGAAACTATCAATTCCGCCATACCAAGCTCTAGGAGCTTGCTTCAGCCCATACAAATATTTCTTCAACCTGTAGACATGAGTCTTTCTATCTTCAACTTCAAACCCTTGTGGTTGTTCTATATACACTTCTTCTTCAATAACACCATTTAAGAAGGTTGTTTTCACATCCATATGGTATAGCTTCCACTTCATTTTGGTTGCGACAACTATGATGGCTCTGATAGAAGTGTATATGTCTACAGGAGAAAATGTATCTTCATAACCAATACCTTCCTTTTGAGAAAAACCATGAGCCACAAATCTTGCTTTATGGTTTTCAATACTTCCGTCTGCTACATGTTTTATCTTGTATATCCACTTAGAAGACACCACATCTCTGTTCTTTGGTCTGGGAACTACATCCCATACATCATGATTTATAATGGACTGGTATTCTTCTATCATGGCATCCACCCATTCTTCCTTCTGAATGGATTCTTCAAGCAAGTAGGTTCCTTTTCTATGAGATCATACATCAAGGCCATATAGATGGAGAATGGCTTAGGTTTCTTGCTTTGTCTCATGGTTCCTTCTGGGGTACCATACTTCTATGCATCTTGAATAAGTTCTCTTACCCAAGATGGGTTTCTCTTGTGAGAGATCATCATATGGGGAGGTTCTTGAGATTCTATCATATCATGATCTTCTGGAATCTCATCATCAGAGGTACCTCTAACTTCCTTCACGGGTTCTACAACTCTGGTAGCTACAAGTTCTTCCTCATATACTTCTTTAAGATGGAATTTCCTTGATCTCTTGAGTGCTACATCTTCATCAAAGGTTACATCTCTGTTGATATCAATATGATGGTAACCTAGTATGTAAATTATGAAGGCCTTAGAGACCTCACAGTATCCAAAAAATGTTCCCTTCTTTCCTGGGGGATCCAACTTAGTTCTCTTTTCTTTTGGAATGTGTACAAACATTGGACAACCAAATATTTTCAGATGGATTACTTTTGGCTTCTTTTCGGTGAACATTTCTTCGGGGGTTTTGAATCCAAGTGCACTATGGGATAATCTGTTGTGGACATAAACTGTTGTTCTTGTTGCTTCAACCCATAATGCATTGGAATATCTTGATCATGAATCATAGTCTTTACTACTTCCATAGTTGTTTTATTCTTTATTTCTGCTACACCATTTTGTTGAGGATTATAGGGAGTGGTGAGCTACCTCTTAATCCCAACATCTCTGCAAAATATTCCAAATCCATTTGAGGTGTACTCTCCTCCATTATCTGACCTAAGTATCTTGATTTTTCTTTTGGATAGGTTTTCTACCAGGGCTTTGAATTCCTTGAACTTTCTGAGTACTTCATCTTTTGATTTCAAGAAATAAACCCAAGTCTTACGAGAGTAACAATCAATAAATGATACATAGTATACATACTCGCTTAGAGAGGTTGATGGCATTGGACAGTATACATCTGAGTGGATGAGTTCCAAGATTCCTTCTACTTTACTGTCGCTCTTTGGGAAAGGATTCTTTATGTTCTTTCCTTGTGCACATCCCTTGCATACACCTTCATGATCAACCTTAAATTCCAGTAAACCTGTAACTACCTTGCTTACATATGGTAAGGCTTTGTAATTGATGTGAGCTAGTCTTCTATGCCAAAGTTCACAAGGACTTTCAGTAGAGTGAGTTAAGGCTACATCTGAGTGACCTTTTAACTTGTACAAACCTCCTTCTTTTGTTCCAATAACAACTGCATCTTCTATAGTTTTTCCTTTAAGCCACATAAGAACTTCACCATCTATGAATGAAACCCTGAAACCTTTCTTATCCAGGGCTAAGATAGAAAGTAAGTTCTTTGTCAAACCCACTACATAGAGTACATCCTTCATTCTCATTGGAGTTCTTGAATCCAGTTTGTAGGTGGATTCTCCCCTTCCTTTGATAGGGTACTGATAATCATCTCTAAGTGAAACTTTCTGGGGGAAGTCTTTTTCTGTAAGGATAGAGAGAATGTATTTCTAACCTGTCATGTGCTTAGAGGCATCGCTATCTATGAGCCAAGTATCCTCTCTAGGTGTCACAGATCCTGAGAGGGCGGAAAACAAAACATAATCTTCAATTTCTTCTTTAGTCAACTTCTTGGGTGGCTCATCATATTCAGTGGCATGGGCATGATGCATTTTGTTATTTCTCTTCCTGTATTCTTCTTTTCTGGCAGGACAATTCTTAGCAATGTGTCCCATCTTATCACAATGATAACATTGATAAGAGGAGAAGTATTTTCCCTTTCTTTGACCCTTATGATATTTTTGGAATCTCTTTGGAGGGTGAGATTCTGTATGAAAATTGGTCTCCTTTTGGAAATGAGACCTTTTCTTTCCTCCTTTAGCATGAGTAGCTAGGGTCTTATCTTCATCCCTTAATAGTATGACTTCTTGGTTGGCCACTTTTGCTTCTTCTTGAACACATTCTTCCCATAGACTGTCAAATTGGAGTTTCTCTTTTCTTGCACTGTATTTAAGTTACATTTTGGTCATTTTGAATTTGTGGTGGTACCCTTCAAACTTACAAATGTACTAGGTGTATTTATGAACTTAATGAATGGAATGTTTTGACAATATCTTGATAAATTCACACAAGTATTTCTTGATAATATTTTGATATATTCTAGAACATCGGGGATCACAAAGAACATTTAAGGCTATTGTTGCAATGTCTTAGAGAGCATAAGCTATATGTTTAACTCTTTAAGTGTTCGTTTTATGAACCAAAGATTCATTATTTGGGACATATAATTTTAGTGTCTGAGAGGGAAGCCACATGTGCACATTGCTAGATGTTATTGATGGTTTTCCAAGTGTGAGAGGAAAACCACATGTGCACATTGAAGTGGGATTGTGTCAATATCATATGGAATTCAGATTGAGTAAGAACATTATGATATGCCATGTGATTAATGATATGTTTCTAATTTATGATTATGAGACTTTTGATGTACTGATTTCAGTGTGTGCAAGCACATGGAATTTGCTTTCCAATCAGTCCACACATGGTAAACGAGGTTGTATGGAAGATGTACATAGTATCACTAGGAGAGGAGGAACAATGTCCATGTTTCCACCTAATGACACTCATTTTCTTTGTTCTAAATTGAAAAGTTCTTGATGCTTTTATCTATAGGTTGCACGTAGCCATGAGTGTAGGGGCACAGAATAAGGTGTCATCCTTATTCTTTAGTGACCATCAATCTTTCAACAAGGTAGGAACGGGTTGAGTTAACTTGGTCTCAACCATTGTACAATTCTCCCACCAAAGAAAATTGGATTCTTGAAGGGCATGTGTGAACATGATACACTTGGTACTTGTTGAAAAGTAGTTCTTGAAGGGCATGGAGAAGCATAACACCCTTTGTATTAATCATAGTTATGATGTGTGCACAAGGAAAATATGTTGACTAGCATATATATTTTATTTAAATTAGAAAAGTTGAATTAATGCATGAGTGATTGATCGAGCATATATGTTATTGCAAATTTCATAAAAATAAAAATATGATAGTTTATTTAAAAATTTATTACAAAAATTAATGCGTTAAAAAATGTGCATGAAATAGAAGAAAATTACTTTTAATTAATTTAGAAATTAACTACTAGTGCATTCATAAAAAAAAGAGAAGAAAAAGGGAAAATGAATTCAAATTCAAATGGATAATAGGGAAAGATATGTAGACTTGTGATATACTAATGAAAGGAATTAACTAAAATAAAGTAGCAACTACATGTGCACTCACTCAAATAAGAAAAGAGGAGCAGTTCAGAGGAACATCTAGGAGTAAAAATATGAGGACTAATTCTAAGATGATGAACAATTATTATTTTATATTTGTAAAAGAGGAATTAATTGTGCACTTGTGCATGTGAGTGACGCATGGGTGAGAAAATAATAGGTAATTAATCATTAAAGAAATTACATTTTTTTGCATGAAATGGACAAGTGGCTTGAGCCACAAAGCCTATAAAAGAAGGCTTGAGCTAAAGAGATCATACACTTTTTGCTCACTAATGCTCAATGATTGTCGTAATGCAATTTTTTTTATAGGTGAATTGTTGTTGAGTTTGGTCTATTAGAGAGTGTGCTTGAGGTGGGGTTTCCTTCTAAGCTTGATGGTTTCACTCTCTTCTCAATTGCTAGTATTGTACCTTTCATACAACTCCATTGCAACTCAGGGGTCCTTGGGGAAGGAGAGTACCCATTGGAAATTGGTAGGGTGGTCAATCAGTGGACGTTCTGACGATTGACAAGTTGACACAAAGAAGAATTCAAGCTCGCAAATCAAAGTTTAACAAGTAGAGAATCAATTCTCTAGTAAACCGTATAAATTTACTTTGTGAATAAATATTGTTTTTAATTTAATAAAAATATAAATTATTCGTTAATATCATGCCACTAGAGGACCGCTAACCCACCTTAAAAGTTATAAAATATCCTTTAAGGGAATTTTTGTGAGGAATAGTTTGTATAATCAATTCTTTGAATGCTCTTTTAGTTTTGACTTTTCTAGACTCTTATTATAATAAAAACACACACAAGTTTTATGTTAAAAACATTAAAATTATGCGATTTATGTCCGAGTCTTAGTGTTGATGCTTAAGGAGATGTGTCAATTTCCTAAATTGACTATTATGGGTATTGAACTATGAGATTAGTGTTATCAAATTTAGTTTTGTGTTTACAAAAATAAATTAAAGCTCAATTATCACTTTATTCGTTCATGGTGTGGCGTATGCATTTGGGGCACGCAATTTTCCTACTAGTGGTGTGTTTGAGGTGGAGGCATGTCAATGCCTAGGTTCTATCATTTTGTAAAGCCATATATATTGAGAGTACAACTCTTAGTCCTTCTCAGCTCAAAGAATTTTTAGAACTCATGAGAAACTACAATGAAGACACATACCACCTTATTGCCAAGAGCTGTAATCACTTTTGTAACAACATTTTCTTGAAATTGACTAAGAATTCCATTCCAATTTGGGTGAACCAACTAGTGAAAATTGTAATCTCATTTTCTTAAATCATGGCCTACCATTCCAACATTGTATTTGCATTATGCACATTGTTTGAACCTTGGGCATTCACCTACAACCCGATATTCATTTGCTTGTTCATTGTGTGAAGGTTGATTCAAGAAATTTGTGTAGACAAATGTCAAACACATTTGTTTAGCGCGTATTGTACATATTCTTAGTTTCCTTATTGATATCAAGTTTGGCTTTAATTTGAGGTTCGTATGATTATTGATTCAAGATTCAGTTTACTTTTTAGAATAACAAAAAGGTTACATGGCTCATGGAATTTAATTTATTAAGTTATCAAAATATTTTAATTTCCCAATGAATGAA
>JZKD02S0243013.1:10448-21243 GCA_000966675.3 Picea glauca | reverse complement strand
AAATTTTGAATGTTAACTAAGGAGTTTTTGTGTAAGAGGCAAGTTTTTGGAAAAAGATCCCCACACTCATTCACCCCCCATCCTCTAAGTGTGGTAGGTGTGTCCAAAAAAAGTAGGTAACCTCTATGAGTTGATAGGATAGGTTGCAGACAATATGAGAGAGCTCATGGAGCTGGTCCTTAGATATTTTATTGTTGCATTGTAATAGATCCGAATGTATGAATATAGTAAGAGATCAGAGGGATCAGTAGAATAGAGTAGAGTAGAAGAAACACTACGTAATTTGTTTCCATGAATGAATAGAACAGACAAAATTGTCCCAAATCCTTGGACTGTGTTCATTTGATGTATGGATGAATGAATTTTATATTATTTGTAAGTGATTTATTTTATTTCGTTCATGTATGATTGTTCAAGAGAATGACTATATGAGTTCGTGACGAAACTGGATGAGTTTCAATTGTTTCTCTTCTGAAACTCATATGCAAGGTGTGCATCTCGAACACAAGGAGTGCATCGAATGAGTCTTATATTGATTCAAAAGAGTTCAGAAAGAGACCAAGGGAAACTTAGACCAGGTGCAAGGTGTGCACAGCATTGAGAAGCGATCAAGAATTGTAGAACTAGAACAGAGGAACGCTAGGTGGGAGAGAAGAATTTATTTCCAAGAAATCCATTGATCTGAATTATTGAAATACCGAGAACACAAGGTGTGTCTAGGAAATCAAAATCCTTTTAAGGACAAATATTAAAATGGATGTCACTTTCACAAGTGTTAACAAGATCAAATATTTGGACTCATAGGAGGAGAAAAGGTTTGAAACCTTTGAACACTTAGAAGTCTCTAAGTGACAGAGAGATCAAAAACTCAGGATAGAGGAGTGAAAATGGTTGTTGGATCATAGTTCAACTAATCAACAATTGTATGATCAGAGGAAGCTGAACAAGCCTTAGCGCTTCACACATAGAGGAGAGAGAACCTATCAAGGTTTGAGACTTGAATTTTATGAAGCCCAAAGAGCTAGAAACCCGAAGTAGAATATCAGTCGTTCGATCACAGGAACAGATCTGAGTCGTCAGATTGTTCGGGGTAAACTTCAAGCGTCGGATCGCCAGAGTGGATCTAAGTCATCAGATACTGTAAGTCTGGGAGGAGGCAAGTTTGAAACTTGAAACACCCTAAACGCGGAGAGCCAAAGGGCCAGAGTCAATTTGGACTGTTAGATCCAGGAGGATATGTGTCAATAGGTTAGAATATCTAGAGGAAGGCGGAGGTTGAAGTGTTGAAACACCCGAAGCCTGAAGAGACGGAGAGCTAAGAGTCGTCAATCTATAAGTGGACACTTGTCAATAGATTGCGAGCTCTGGGTAAAGTTGTTGTGGAGTTTTAGTTGATAACTGAGACTGCTAAACCCTGAAGACTCGAAGTGATTCAGAGCTTTCAGATCTAGGAGAGACGTGGCATAGATCCATGCACTCCAGGTAAAGTACCAAAGTAATATTCAATCGTTAGATCAAGAGAACATGTGACCGAAATCCACATACGTCGCAGGGAGAGAAAATTTGAGAATTGAAAAGTACAAAGTCCAGAGATGTGAAGGGATCGTAGTTATTGATCCGATCAGGACATGCTTCAGTGGATCCAAGCCTTCATATAGAAGCCAAAGAAGGAAATGGTTGAAGTTTTAGAACTCTAGAGCCTAGAGTTCCGAAGTGATCAGAACCATTGATCAAGTGGGACAGGTGTCCGCAGATTGTCAAATATGGGAGATTGGAGTACAGAAGGAGCTGGTCTTGAGATTTAAAAATCCTGAAGTTTGGAATTGCAAAGAGATAATAGTCATTGATCTAGGAGGGGAAAATATCATCCGTAGAGTTGAAAGTCACAAATATGAACCATTGATTTAGACCATATTGTCAAGATCGCGAGATTGATGATCTCGTAGCATTGCGGGTACAAGACTAGCGCAGAGTTTAAAATATTGAGGGTAGGTTGTAATCCAAACCGTGGTTTCTTCAAGAGGACACATGGAGGTTGGAGGAGAATTGCAGGACCAAAAGAAGTTTGACTTCAAATTAGTTGTAGCCACGTCTGCAATCACGTGGTCATCACCAAGGTCACATCAAGAGGGCTTATCAAGGAAAGGAGATAATGTCTGACACTCTAAGATTTCGTAGGAGAGAGAAATGGAACATTGTAGGTGCCATTAAACCTACAACAAGAAGCCAAAGGGGCCTATGTATAGTCACAAAAGGAAACCATCAAGGTTTCAGAGAGTTACTCGACTCAAAAATTGAAGATCCAAGACCCGGAGGTTGTGTATCCCTACACGGGAGTAGGGGGGCTGCATCAAGTGGTATCACAACTGATATTGAGTTTGTAAAGGAGAAATAAGGTAAGTTGATATCAATTGTGGTATCAAGAAAATTTTATTTCTGTTTGTAGCTGACAAAGTGGAATCATGCCACCTAGAAGGTGTAGAGTGAATGCAGAAATGGAAAAATAAATGAGGCAGCTCTGAATGAGATTGGACGCCATGGAAACAATGGAGAGAATAGAAATAGATTCTAGAGATATCAATGAATATGAGATTGAATACATAGAGGCCGAAGAAAATGTAGCAGAGGATGTTGCATATGATCACTTGATAAAGTTGTTTCAAAGATAGGAGCTAGAGAAAAAATAGAGGTACCAATGTATGAAGGCAATTTAGAAGTTGAATAATTTTTAGATTGGGTATGTGCTATGGACAAATACTTCAATTATGAAGATGTCGAAGAAGACAAGATGGTGAAGCATGCAGTGAAAATACTGAAAGGTCATGCAACGCTATGGTGGGATGAACTACAAGCCGAACGTAGGAGAAATGGTTAACAAAAAATTACAAACTAGGATAGGATGGTAGCTAAGCTAAAGGCCAAAATTATCCCGAAGGATTATCAAATCAACATGTTCAGGATATTGTAAAACCTGAGACAGAGGGGCTTACTAGTGAAGGAGTACACTAAGGAATATTACTGACTGAACATCAAGGCTGGACATAAAAAGAATGAATATGAAAAAATATATAGGTATATAAATGGGTTGAGATATGAAATACAAGAGGAGATCAACATTATTTATGTCTGTAAAGTTGAGGATTCTTTTCAAGCAACCTTGAAAGATGAATAAAAATTGGCTAGGAAGCAAATCCAGTGAAGTAGAGGAGGAAATTGAAGTAGAGGTAATGAAACCTCCAGAGAGAAGTTCCAGAAGCCAAAGTCTGAAGCTGACAAACAACATAGTCAGCATGAGAAGGGTTGAAGTTCTAAAGAAGGACAACATGGAGGAAGAAGCTCTTTTTCTAGAGGAAGAGGAAGAGAAAGAGCCAGAGGAGGCGTAGAAAAATGTTATACCTATGGAAAACAAGGGCACAAGTCTTGGGAATGTCTTAAGAGAAAGTATGAAGGAGGAGGTGAAGCACATGTTGTTGAAGAATAGAAGCATGTGGAAGCAGGAGAGAAAAAAGGGGGGAAGAACCTCATGATGAGGAAGATTCTTCTTTAAACAGAGAAGGAACCAGAGGAACCAGTTCAACGAACAAGTTTGTTCAGAATTGCTTGCAAGTTGAAAGACAAATTTTGCAAGGTAATCATAGACAGTGGGAGCACTAACAATTTAGTATCCATAGAGATGGTGGAGAAGATGGATTTGAAGAAAACTACACATCCAAACCCGTACAAGGTATTGTGGTTGCATAAAGAACATCAAGTAATGGTAAGTCAACAATGCCAAGTTGAATTTAAAATAGGAGGTTCTAGAGATGAAATATTCTGTGATGTAATTCTTATGGATGTCTGTCATATCTTATTGGGGAGACCATGGAAGTTTGACTGAAAATTTATTCATGATGGAAGAAAGAATACCTACACCCTCGAAAAGAATGGTAGGACACATATGTTGTAACCAATAGAAGACAAAGATCAAAAGAGAGAATATAGTGCAAGCATACTTCTCATGAGTGGAAAGGAACTCTTGAATGAAGTCAAGAAGGAGAAAGAAATATAGTTTTTTGTAGTGAGGATGTCAAGAGTTATCCTTACAAATACTTATGTGGAATATTTTCCAGAAGAAATCCAGAAACTGTAAGAAAACTTTGTTGACATAGTAGTGGATGAGTTACCTCACTCATTTCCACCCATTAGGAATATAAGCCATCATATTGACCCTATTCCATGAGCTAGTTTACTAAACAAAGAAGATTATAGGTTGACACCTAGAGAGAATGAGTAAGTAAAAAATCAAGTCCAAGAGTTGTTGGATAAATTTTTAGTCAGGGAAAGCATAAGCGCATGGGCAGTACCAACTGTGTTAATTCCAAAGAAGGATGGAGGATGGCGAATGTGTACAGATTCCTGAGCCATCAACAAGATAACCATTAGGTACATATTTCCTTTACCGAGTATGGATTATTTGATGGATTGTTTCAGTGGAGAAATCTATTTTTCTAAGATAGACTGGAAGAGTGGATATCATCAAATAATAATGTGAGAGGGAGATGAATGGAAAACAACATTCAAGAAAAATGAAGGATTGTTTCAATGGTTGGTCATGCCATTTGGTTTGAGAAATGCACCAAGCACATTTATGATATTGATGAATGAAGTATTGAAAGACTTCATAGGAAAATTTCTCATAGTATATCTGGATGACATACTAATCTTTAGTAAGACAAAGAGAGAAGACTTAAGACATATGACAACCGTGATGGAAAAGTTGCAGCAGGAAACACTGTTGATAAATCTGAAGAAAAGTTATTTTATGAAGACATAACTCATATACTTGGGTTTTGTGATCTCTTCAAATGAATTGAAGATGGATCCAGAAAAGGTGAGATAAATCAGAGAATGGCCATCACCAAGTAGCATATTTGAGGTAAGAATATTTCATGGGCTAGAAAGATTTTATAGAAAGTTTATCAGAAATTTCAATGGTATATGTGCACCCATGTTGGACACTATGAAGAAGAAACACAAGTCCTTCAGTTGGACAGAGGAAGATGAAATTGTTTTCAAAGTGTTGAAGGAGAAAATCATAGAACAACCAATTTTGGTCTTGCCAGATTTTGGAAAAACATTTCAGGTGAGATGCAATGCAAGTGGATTAGCTATTGGATCAATCTTGAGTCTGGAAAATATGCCAGTTGATTATTTCAGTGAGAAGTTGAATGATGCCAAGAAGAATTATTCCACATATGAAAATAATTTTATGCAGTGGTTCAAGCTTTGAAGAAGTGGAGACACTATCTAATTCCTAAAGAATTCGTCTTGTATAATGATAACCAACTTTGAAGTTCATTACTAGGCAAGAAAATTTCAATCAGAAACATGAAAAATGGGTAGAATTTATGCAAAAGTTTACTTTTTCTATTAAACATATTGTTGGAACTGCTAGCAAAGTTGCAGATGCTTTGAGGAAGAGAATTTTGATTGTATAGGAATTCCAAGTGGAAACCTTGGGGTTTGAACACCTCAAGGAGATGTATAAAGAAGATGCAGATTTTAAGGAAGCTTATGAGGCATGCAAGAATCATTTGTTGGGAGACAAAAGCCCATGGAATGGATATTTGATCTAGGATGGATTACTATTCAAAGGAAATCAATTATGCATACTTAAATGTTCAATGAGGGATAACCTTCTGAAAGAGAAACAAAACAAAGGTTTAACTGGACATTTTGGTCATGATAAGACATTTTCACAACTGATAAATTCGTATCATTGGTCGAGAATGAGAGAAGAGGTGAAAAAGATTGTGAAAAAATGCATAATTTGTCAGTATGAAAAAGGAAGACAACATAACAATGGTTTGTATCAGCCATTAAGAATTCTAGAAAGGTCGTGGGATGCAATTAGTATGGATTTTGTTTTGGGTTTTCCTAGAACTCAAAAAGGGAGTGATTCCATATTTGTTGTGGTGGATAGATTTTGAAAAATGGCACATTTCATACCATGCCAGAAGACAAACGAGGCTACACACATAGCCAATTTGTTTTTCAGAGAAGTAGTAAGACTACATGGATTTCCTAGGAGCATAGTTTCAGACATGGACACCAAATTTGTAGGACACTTTTGGAGGACTTTATGGAAGAGGTTGGGGAAAAAATTGTCCTTTAGTTCATCATATCACCCTCAAACAAATGGACAGACTGAATTAGTAAACAAGAGTATGATAAACTTGTTGAAAATTTTAGTCATTGAAATCAATGGGATCAGATTCTGGAACAAGCAGAATTTGCATTCAACAATTCAGTGAACAAGAGCACATGGAAAAGTCCATTTGAAATTATCTATGGTATACATCCAAGAGGGATTACAGAGTTGAGAGATATGAATCAAGATGAGTTCAGAAGTGCTGGAGTAGAGGATTTTGCAACAAAGATGTAGAAACTCCATGACAGAGTCAGAGAACAACTACAGAACAACAACCATAATTATAAGAGCAGGGTTGATCAAAAGAGGAGAGCAGTTCAATTCAAAGTTGGATATGAAGTTTTAGCTCATTTGAGAAAACAAAGGTTTCTAAGGGGAACGTATAACGAATTGAAGATGAAGAATATAGGACCATGCAGGATTCTCAGGAAATTCATAGTCAATGCTTACGAGATTGAGTTGCCAGACAATGTCGCGATTTCATAGATATTCAATGGTCCAAACATGTATCCTTACAGGAGAGATGAGGTAGAAGAATTAGATGATTAGAAAGAGGTTCTGTGGAAACAAAAATTTGCCACAATAGAAAAACCTCAGATGGAGAAAATAATTGAACATAGAGATGGAAAAAAGACAAGGAGGATGACATATCCTGAATATTTAGTGAAGTGCAAAGATCATCCAATGGGAGATGCAAATTGGGTCACAGAACCTGATATTTTGAAGCGTAGAAAAATAGTACAAGAGCTCATGGACATGAGTCCATGATTTTTTTTAACCAGAGGAGTATGATGCAGGAGCATCACCTTCAAAGTCAAAATGCAAGTGTGGAAGCAAAGGAATGACATCTCAACATGATAGAGTTCAAATCAGAAATTAACTCGGAATTAAATCGAGTTGTTGAGATATTTTGTAAACAACATTTTAAAAATGTAACTTGTTTGTAAAGTCGTGAAGGACTGTAAGGAATTGCACATATTGAGTGTTGACGCTTATCTGGCAATAATTGTTAGTTATTGTAATAGGACAAAGTAGGTAACAACTATGAGTTGATAGGATAGGTTGCAGATAGGAAGATAGATCTCATGGAGCTGGTCCTTAGATAGTTTATTGCTGCATTGTAATACATCAAAATGTATGAGTATAGTAAGAGATCAGAGGGATCACCAGAATAGATTAGAGTAGAAGAAACACTATATAATTTGTTTTCATGAATGAATAGAATAGATAGAATTGTCCCAAATCCTTTTACTGTGTTAATTTTATGTATGGATGAATGAATGTTATATTCTATGTATGTGATTTATTTTAGTTCGTTCATTTATGATTATTTGAGAGATTGATTGTATGAGTTCGTGATGAAACTTGATGAGTTTCAATTGTTTCTCTTATGACACGCGTATGCAAGGTGTGCATCTCGAACGTAAGGAGTGTGTCGACTGAGTCTCATATTGATTCAGAAGAGTTCAGAAAGAGAACAAGGGAAATTTAGACCAGGTGCAAGGTGTGCATAGCGTCGAGAAGCGACCAAACATCGTAGAACTAGAACAGAGGAATGATAGGTGGGTGAGATGAATTTCTTTCCAAGAAATCCTTCGATCTGAGTTATCAAAATCATGAGAATGCAAGGTGTGAATGGGAAATTGAAATCCTTTTAAGGAAAAATATTAGAAGGGATAGCCCTTTCACAAGTGTTAACGAGATCCAAGAGTCAAACTCGTAGGAGGAGAAAAGGTTTGAAACCTTTGAACTATTAGAAGTATCTAAGTCACAGAGAGATCAGAAACTGAGGAGAGAGGAGCAACAATGGTCGTTGGATCACATTTCAATGGATCAACAATCGTATGATCAGAAGAAGGTGCACGAGCCTTAGCGCTTCACACACAGAGGAGAGAGAACCTATAAAGGTTTGAGACTTGAATTTTTTGAAGCCTAAAGAGCTAGAAACCCGAAGTAGAATCGCAATCGTCTGATTGCAGGAACATATCTGAGCCATCAGATTGTTCAGGGTAAACTTCAAGCGTAGGATCGCTAGAGTGGATTTGAGCTGTCAGATACCATAATTCCATGATGAGGAAATTTTTAAACTTGAAACACCTGAAGGGCGGAGACACAAAGGGATGGAGTGAATCTCGACCATTAGATCCATGAGGATATGTTTCAATGGGTCAGAAGATCCAGAGGAAGGTGGAGGTTGAAGTTTTCAAACACCCAAAGCCCAAAGAGCTAAAGAGCTGATGCAAACCCCCAACTCTCAGGTCCAAGGTCCACATAGGATCGTTCTAATATACCCCTTGAGTCTGATCGATTCATTGGTTTCCCCTCGGGGAATACCCTTCACACTCAACAGTGTATCCACAGGTCCTTATGGGGGTGCATGCATGATCAAACACAAAACATCCACCCAATCTCTTGACCCAAAATAGGATCGTGCCCTTCGCAACTTCAGGATTTCAGGTTTCACAACTTCTCCTTCCAAGTTTCTCGACTCTTCAACTACCGAAACCCAAAATACCGATTCGCCGAAATGGTTATTGCATTTTGTGATTTCGGGAATCTCGGAATGAAAAGAATCCCTATCCCTTGTCTTCAAAAATGCCAAAATGATGAATCCTGACACATTCAACAAAGGTTGGCCCCACAACTAACTTCTCACCTTTTCAGAATTTCAGACTTCGCGATTTCACGAATCCTGATGCAAAGGTCCCAACTCTCTAACCTCCGAACTCTGAAATAGTCAACAAGGATTGACTCCACCTTTTTGACGAGGACACGCCACCTGTCCACTCAACCACTTCCTACCACTGATGTAGACTCCTGCCACTTGTCACTCTTTCAGGTTTTCGAGACTTTCGCTCCCAAGGTGTTGTCTCCTCCATCTCCTGACTCTCGTAATGCTGAAATCCTGAAACTCTAATCTAACTCCTGTCGCAACTCACAACTTCAGGACTTTCGTTCCACTGAACTTGACTTCTCATCGCTAGGATCTTAGAAATACCAAAATAATCTGATGGCTGGTGCAAATCATGATCAATGGTCCACGTTGATTCTGGATCCTAGAGTGGAAAGCTTGCTCACCTTTAACAACCCTGCAACTTATTTTGATCCTATAGTCCTCGTTGTTTTGAGAATTCTCCACAGATAATTCCAACTGTTCGTCACCTCCTTGGAGGTTCCTAGGAAATGGCCAAAATATCCCTTCACCTACACTTGACCTCTGCAAAGTGACTTTACTCTGTCTCCCTTTGAACTATTCAAAGATACTACTCCTTCTGAGCTTTCTTTACAAACTCGAGTCTTCAAAAGACTCTTGCACACACTCCTTGTGGAAAACCTACAAATACTTCCAAGTATTTGGTTATCTTGACTCTGTGCACCCCCCTGCAATATTAGTCCTTCAACTCACCCTTTAATTGATAAGTTTCGAACTTTCAACTGCCTGTGCACACCTTGCATGGCTTCAGTGCCTCACCTACACTTCTGTGGGAATGAGAACAACGGTATCTCTCCCGAGATTTTAGAGATAAACTATGAACCTCCATCAATGCACTCCTTGCAGATGTATTCACTGTACTCCTTATAGGAACTTCTTACTCAGGCTGAGAAACAATTGAAACTCATTCTCTCCCTCTCTCAGACTTCAAACATTCAACATGAAATCATACATTCACACAATCTTAAAGCAAATGCATAACAGAGAGAATAAACAACCATAAGCATACCATTTAGCATGTATACACAGAAAGCATCATAACAACATGAATATGAATCAAAGCTCTTTTCATTAATTCAAACTTTTGTACATGGGTTCTTCTCTAAAACTTTCTGCTACAGCTCTCTTCTTCTGCTCTATGCTCAATGATGTCTCTAATGTTAATGATATTACAATGATATAAAGGTGAGGGTGTCTATAGTTGGTTTTCCCTCCTATGCTCTAAAATGTATAATCTAGAATTTAAATCTACCTACTTACATTAACTATGCATAAATGCGTCTACCTACTACAAATGAGAGAAAATCATTCATGATCTATTTACATCCTCCAAAATATAAATGCAAGGTATGCCTTATTACATTAATATTTCAGAAACATTCCAAAAAACTTTTTCAACATGCTAAAATGTGTTTGCGCTCATCCCAGCTATCTTCTGCCCCACGCTTTCTTACTGCTGGTGATGCTCCTGCATCATACTCCCTCGCTTGAAAATTTTCATGGACTCCTATTCATGAGCTCTTGCATAGTCTGTCCATGCTTATGAATTCCTACCTCATTTTCCCAGCTGGCATATTCAATTGGATGTGCCGTCCTGATCTGAAAATAGTGGGCTGACTTGTTATGCTATGCAAGTACCCTCTATTCCATTTAAATAAAATTTATAGGACCTTGCTCAATGTGTTAAAATATGCAAGATAGATTATGTGCCAAGTTTATGCATCTTCTTTTAAATGTTCATGTGTGAGGAAATTTTCCTTTAAATGGTTAAATATGTCTTTTAAATAAATACAAAACAAACATAACTTGCAACAAATAAACCATCAAACTCACAACAATAACAAGATGATAAAGGAGTTCGCCCCTCTCTGGGCTACATCTCCTTGAGCCTC
>JZKD02S0242980.1:0-12490 GCA_000966675.3 Picea glauca | reverse complement strand
TTGTATCTACCTCCCAATATAAAAATTGCTCTCAATAAGAATTCTTCAGTGACATCCTCTCCTGTAGCTTCTTCAACTTCTACTACTTGGAGGACCACTCACCTCCCTTCTCCCGATCTTCGACCTCTCAATATATCCCTGGAAAATCAACAACCAATTCTCTTCTTGATCCGACAGCTCAGATCAAATCATGAACTCAGATTTCATGAGTTCCCAGAACTCTTACCTCTGATTTCCCAAGTTGCAAACTCCCAAAAAGACTAGATCTATGGTCCACGGTATTCCTTCGATCGATAGCTACCATCAAGTTGTGAACTTGGATTTCGAAAATCCTCACGACTCTGCCCTTTGACCTTTCCCCTTTGCGAGTCAGCGAAATGTTGATCTCTCACCACATGTCCTCCTTGATAGATGGTTATGATGATTTCAGATTTTCGTAACCCCGCTCCTCCCATGTACTTTCAAATCTTATCGTTAGTGCACTTTACCTTGGTCGAGCGACTATGATTCTTTGGTTCTCAACCCAAAAAACTGAGATCTTTCCTCCTTTTCACTTTCTCCTCGTTGTCTGGATGTTGATCGGATGGTCCAGATATTTCTCCCTGAGCTTATGCTTTCTTTAGACTTAGAAGATTTTAGAAAAATTCAAAGGATTCAGCCTTTATCCTTCTGGCGAGTCTGTTTCTTAGATCTCGTCCATAATGATGAAGAGTGTTATCCCTTATGATCTTGGTCTTGTGAATACTTCGACTTCCCACACACTCCTTGAATTTTAGGGATTTTGATAACTCAGATTCGAAGGATTTCTCGAAGAGAAATTACTCTCACCCTCTTGGCTTTCTCCTTTTATGGTTCTTTGACTTCTTGCAAACTCCCTTCGACACTTATTCAAATCTTGTTTCTATGCACTCCTTCCACCAGATATTTATGCAAGGTTCGAATTATTGCAGACGTCTATGCACGCCTTGCACCGTTCTCTTTGCACTCCTTGGAAAGGGAAAGTTTCGTGCTATCTCTTCTAAGCTTCAGAACTGAAACATATTATGTCAACGCACTCCTTGTGTTCTGTGTGCACACCTTGCACCACTCAATGATGTAGGAGCATCATATAAATACCAAGTGCATGCCTAAATCCAAGGAGACAGTTGGATGCACAGATGTAATTTGAACACGTTTTTGTGAAAACATTTTGAAATTTAAAATATGAAACATTAATGTAATGGACAGGAGGAAAGTGCAGTTGCATTTATATCTTGAAGATCCAATCTAATTTTGGGGTGTATGTTCCTATCCACGTATGTAATAGGAATTTAATTTTGTTTAATGCAGGTAGGTAGATTTAAATGATAGACTAGACATTTTTAGGAGGTTAGGAGGGAAAACGGATGATAGACACCCTCAACCCTTGTGTCTTTGTAACATAATTCAGAATTTGTAAGCTGTAGAGATGTAGAGGAGAATAGAAGAGCACAGAGGATTTTTATGCATTTAGCTATTATTTTCCATGTACAGGAGCACTCAAATTAATAGAAGAAAGCTTTGATTCCAAATCTATGTGTGTGTTATGGTTGTTGGAACCACTTGTTGAATGGTATGTTGCAGGCTTGTTTATATTCTCTGTGTGCATTTTATTTCAATGATATGTGTGTGCATATGCTATGGGATTCTTTGTTAAATGTTTGAATTCTAGATAAGGGGAGAATGAGTTTCAATTGTTTCTCTTTCTGAGAACTCCTGCAAAGAGTGTAGTGGAGGGTTCGCAAGGAGTGCATCGACCAGGTTTTGAAATTCATCTCAAAACTCTCAGGAAAGATATAATTGACCTTTTATAGACAGAAGTGTGAGCAAGGATCAGATCCGTGCAAGGAGTGCATAGGCTGGGAAAGAGGGAAAATTTCTTCAATTTCACAAAGGAGTTGAATAATTCTCTGTCGCAAGGAGTGCATAGAGCTTCCTTTGAGAGTTAACTGGAGTAGTTATTGTGGCACGTAAAGTTCATGCACAAGGGAGGTTCGAAGCCAGAACTCTCCAAGAGAAGTCGAAGACCCAGAAAATCAACTTTGTTTGAAGGTTGCAACTGGTGAGCGAAGGTTTGAATTGAAATAATCTAGAAGTAAGAAAGGCCAAGAATCCAAATGAAATCTTGGGGCCAAAGAATTATCAAGGACGCAAATGGATGGTTGAAATTATCCGTGGAGAATCATCGAATTTGCGAGGACCGTCAGATCATGTCAAAATTACAAGGTGGTTAGCGACAAGAGGAACCCATCACCTGGGAGATGAGGATCAACAGGAGTCGTTGATCGCATTTTATTCAAGCCATCAGATTTCCTCAGGGTTTTAGGGTTTGTGGGTTTGGAAGGCAGACTAATTCCTGGGTTGTTCCAAGTCTCGAGTCACGAGGTATAAGGTGGGAGATCCAGGTCATTGGATATTAGCAGTAGGAGAACCGTTGGATCAACCCCCACGTCATATCACGTATCAGGGTTTCAAGGTGTATACACTTTGTTGTGATCATGGAGGTTACGAAACGTCGAACGCCGAGGTCATGCGCGACAGGTGGCACTGACGTAGCGTGAAGAAAAGGTGAAAGCAGGTGATAGTTAGCATGGACACATCGCTTGGGAGGAGTCAACACTCTGTTGACTTATCACACTTCGGAGGTTTGCAAGGGGAGTGCAATAGTTTATGACCCTCCAACTCATGAAGTCGTGAGTTGCAAGAAGGGAGGGTACTTATCCTAGATGGTGGTCATTTGTAAAGGGAGCTAATAGAAATGGGCCATACACCATCTTCCATATTGAAAGTTTTTTTATCGGTGTTTGGGGCATTAGAGGAGTCGAGAGTCCACGAATCTCCAACTCGTGAAGTCGCGAGTCATGAAAGGGATTGCACCAGGCCTTGGTTGTGGTCATATTGTAAAGGGGGGGCTAAGGGAGAATTTATTATACCTTACACCTATTCGCAGTTTCGAGTCTCGACTATTGCTAAGAGTTGTGGAATTGTGTTAAAAGCCATGAACTTGTGAGACCCGATCTCTTGCATGGTCAAATAAAAAGAGTCCCTTATGACTCTTGTGGAGGTTTGGAAAAGATCTTGAGTGGATCTCGGCCTGAGGGTCGAGGATCTGCACCAGTTGTGGTATCATAGCACAGAACAAATTATTTTCTTTCTATTGTAGAGAGAAAAGAGGAATTTTATAGCCATGCCACCGAGAAGAAGAGAAAGTCTAATGCCTGATCCAATAGTGGAAAGAGAGATGCGTGAATTATGTGCTAGGCTTGATGCCATGGAGATGACACAGAGACGAACACTCAATTCTAGAGATATCAACGAAGCTGAAAGTGAAAATGAAGATGGAAATGAAGGAGAAGAAATTGCAGTCAAAGATGCTGTAGAAGAACGCTTATTTAGAGTTGTTGCAAGGATAGGTTCTAGGGAAAAAATGGACATTCCAATGTATGAAGGCAACTTAGATGTTGAGGAGCTACTAGATTCGTTTAGAGATATGGACAAATACTTCTACTACGAGGATGTCGAAGAGGATAAGAAAGTTAAGAACACAGTCACTAGACTGAAGGGACATGAGCACTGTGGTGGGATGAACTACAGGCTGACAGTCATTGCAAAGGCAAACAATGAATCAAAAGTTGGGATAGAATGGTCACAAAAATGAAGGCCAAATTCATACCCAGATATTATCAAATCAATCTGTTTCGGAGGATGCATAATTTGAGGCAGAAGATGATGACGATAAAAAAATACACTGAAGAGTTCTACAGGATAAACATCAGAGCAAGTCATCAGGAGGGTGATAATGAGAAAGTTTCTTGATATATGAATGGTCCACGATATGACATTCAGGACGATATGAACATGATGACCATCTGAACTGTAGAAGATGCTTATCATATGCCTCTGAAAGCTGAAGAGAAGTTGAGCCAAAACCAATGTCAAAGAGGTTGAGGTGGAAGTCAAAGCAGAGGCAAGGAAATTGCCCAAGACAGAATGCAGAAGTCCAAATATGAGGGAAAGAAACCTCAAACTCAATCTGAGAGAGGAGGAAGCTAACATGGGAGACAATATGCTGACCAAAACACTTTTCCTCGAGATAGAGGAAGAGGAAGAGGTAGAGGAGGTGAAGTGAAATTCTTTGTTTGTGGAAAAATCAAACATAAATCCTATGAGTGTCCAGATAGGAGGAAAGATGGTGAAAATCACATTGTTGAAGCTCAAGGATGGAATGTTGAGGCAGAATATGCTGAGGGAGGAAGATCCTTAATGATGAGGAAAGTTCTCTTGAATCCAGAGAAGGAGCTAGAGAACCCAATCCAAAGGGACAATTTGTTTAGAACTTCTTGCAAGACCAAGGATAGGGCATGCAAGGTAATAGTGGACAGTGGAAGAATAGATACTCTAGTATCCATAGAAATGGTGGAGAAGCTGGAATTGGAGATTGTTACACATCTGAGCCCATACAAAGTCTCATGGTTTCAAAAAGGGCATTAGGTAACTGTCACTAAACAATGTTTAGCTGAGTTTAAGATAGGTGGATATAAGGATGAAATTTTATGTGATGTTATTCCCATGGATGTATGTCATCTATTTTTGGGAATATCATGGAAATATGACAAAAATGTGGTGCATGATGGGAGAAAGAACACATACACTCAGGAACAAAATGGTAGAATGCATATGTTGTTTCCAATTAAGGATAAGGAGGTGAAAACAAAGACGAGCAATACTATACTTCTCATGAGTGGGAAAGAGCTTATTGATGAAGTCAATAAAGATGAAGAAATGCAGTTTTTTGTGGTAAGAAAACCTAGAGTCATCTTGACCAGTACTAAGATAGATGATTTACCAGAGGAAATTCAAGAATTGCTAGAGGCGTTCGCTGACATTGTGGTGGAAGAATTACCTTGTTCGTTGTCGCCCTTCAAGAGCATAAGTCATCATATCGATATTATACTAGGGGAGAGTCTAGCAAAAAAAGCGACATACATATTGACACCGCAGGAGAATGAAGAGGTTAAAATACAAGTCCAAGATTTGATGGACACAGGATTGGTTAGAGAAATCTTGAGTCCATGCGCTGTACCTATAGTGCTAAGTCCAAAGAAAGATGGTGGCTGGAGAATGTGTATAGACTCAATGACCATAAATAAAATCACCATCAGGTATAGATTTTCTTTACTCAGGATGGATGACTTGATGGATTTCTTGAGTGGAGCAAACTTTTTTTCAAAAATTGATTTGAAAAGTGGATATCATCAGATAAGAACGAGGGAAGGTGATGAATGGAAGACAACATTCAAGACAAATGAAGAACTGTATGAATGGATTGTCATGCCATTTGGCTTGACGAATATGCCCAATACTTTTATGAGGTTGATGAACGAAGTCTTAAAATATTTCATTGGTAAGTTTGTAATNGAAGGCGACAATTGGCATGGACACATCACTTGGGAGGAGTCAACACTCTGTTGACTTATCACACTTCAGAGGTTTGCAAGGGGAGAGAAATAGTTTATGACCCTCCAACTCATGACGTCGTGAGTTGCAAGAAGGGAGGGTACTTAGCCTAGCTAGTGGTCATTTGTAAGGGGAGCTAATAGAAAGGGGCCATACACCATCTGCCATATTGCAATTTTTTTTATTGGTGTTTGGGGCATTAGAGGGGTTGAGAGTCCACGAATCTCCAACTCTTGAAGTCGCGAGTCACGAAAGGGCTTGCGCCAGGCCTTGGTTGTGGTCATATTGTAAAGGGGGGGCTAAGGGAGAAGTTCTTATACCTTACACCTATTCGCAGTTTCAAGTCTCGACTATTGTTGAGAGTTGTGGAATTATGTTAAAAGACATGAACTCGTGAGACCCGATCTCTTGCATGGTCAAAGAAAAAGAGTCCCTTATGACTCTTGTGGAGGTTTGGAAAAGATCCTAAGTGGATCTCGGCTTGAGGGTCGGGGATCTGCACCAGTTGTGGTATCATAGAACAGAACAAATTCTTTTCTTTCTGTAGTAGAGAGAAAAGAGGAATTTTATAGCCATGCCACCGAGAAGAAGAGAATGGCTAATGCCTGATCCAACAGTGGAAAGAGAGATGCGTGAATTACATGCCAGGCTTGATGCCATGGAGATGAAACAAAGACAAACACTCAATGCTCGATATATCAACGAAGCTGAAAGTGAAAATAAAGTTGGAAACGAAGGAGAAGAAATTGCAGTCGAAGATGCTGTAGAAGAACGCTTATTTAGAGTTGTTGCAAGGATAGGTGCTAGGGAAAAAATGGACATTCCAATGTACGAAGGCAACTTAGATGTTGAGGAGCTACTAGATTCGTTTAGAGATATGGACAAATACTTCTACTACGAGGATGTCAAAGAGGATAAGAAAGTTAAGCACACAGTCACTAGACTGAAGGGACATAAGCACTGTGGTGGGATGAACTACAGGCTGACAGTCATTACAAAGGAAAACAAAGAATCAAAATTTGGGATAGAATGGTCACAAAAATGAAGGCCAAATTCATACCCAGAGATTATCAAATCAATCTGTTTCGGAGGATGCATAATTTGAGGCAGAAGCTGATGACGATGAAAAAATACACTGAAGAGTTCTACAGGATAAGCATCAGAGCAGGTCATCAGGAGGGTGATGATGAGAAAGTTTCCTAATATATGAATGCTCCACAATATGACATTCAGGATGATATGAGCATGATGACCATCTAAACTGTAGAAGATGCTTATCATATGGCTCTGAAATCTGAAGAGAAGTTGAGCCAAAACCAATGTCAAAGAGGTTGAGGTGGAAGTCAAAGCAGAGGCAAGGAAATTCCCCAAGACAGAATGCAGAAGTCCAAATATGAGGGAAAGAAACCTCAAACTCAATCTGAGAGAGAAGGAAGCTCACAGGGGAGACAATATGATGACCAAAACACTTTTCCTCGAGCTAGAGGAAGAGGAAGAGGTAGAGGAGGTGAAGTGAAATTCTTTGTTTGTGGAAATATCAGACATAAATCCTATGAGTGTCCAGATAGGAGGAAAGATGGTGAAAATCACATTGTTGAAGCTCAAGGATGGAATGTTGAGGCAGAATATGCTGAGGGCGGAAGATCCTTAATGATGAGGAAATTTCTCTTGAATCCAGAGAAGGAGCTAGAGAACCCAATCCAAAGGGACAGTTTGTTTAGAACTTCTTGCAAGGCCAAGGATAGGGTATGCAAGGTAATAGTGGACAGTGGAAGCATAGATAATCTAGTATCCATAGAAATGGTGGAGAAGCTGGAATTGGAGACTGTTACACATCTGAGCCCATACAAAGTCTCATGGTTTCAAAAAGGGCATTAGGTAACTATCACTAAACAATGTTTAGCTGAGTTTAAGATAGGTGGATATAAGGATGAAATTTTATGTGATGTTATTCCCATGGATGTCTGTCATATATTGATGGGAATATCATGGAAATATGACAAAAATGTGGTGCATGATGGGAGAAAGAACACATACACTCTGGAACAAAATGGTAGAATGCATATGTTGCTGCCAATTAAGGATAAGGAGGTGAAAACAAAGACGAGCAATACTATACTTCTCATGAGTGGGAAAGAGCTTCTTGATGAAGTCAATAAAGATGAAGAAATGCAGTTTTTTGTGGTAAGAAAACCTAGAGTCGTCTTGACCAGTACTAAGATAGATGATTTACCAGAGGAAATTCAAGAATTGCTAGAGGCGTTCGCTGACATTGTGGTGGAAGAATTACCTTGTTCGTTGCTGCCCTTCAGGAGCATAAGTCATCATATCGATCTTATACTAGGGGTGAGTCTAGCAAAAAAAGTGACATACATATTGATGCCGCAGGAGAATGAAGAGGTTAAAATACAAGTCCAAGATTTGATGGACAAAGGATTGGTTAGAGAAATCTTGAGTCCATGCGTTGTACCTATAGTGATAAGTCCAAAGAAAGATGGTGGCTGGAGAATGTGTATAGACTCAAGGACCATAAATAAAATCACCATCAGGTATAGATTTTCTTTACTCAGGATGGATGAATTGATGGATTTCTTGAGTGGAGCAATTTTTTTTTCAAAAATTGATTTGAAAAGCAGATATCATCAGATAAGAATGAGGGAAGGTGATGAATGGAAGACAACATTCAAGACAAATAAAGAACTGTATGAATGGATTGTCATGCCATTTGGCTTGACGAATATGCCCAATAATTTTATGAGGTTGATGAACGAAGTCTTAAAAGATTTCATTGGTAAGTTTGTAATCGTATATCTTGACGATATACTGATCTTTAGTAAAACTGAAGCATAACACTTGAAGCATTTAGCTGTCATGATGAGGAGATTGCAGCAAGGGAAATTATTGTTCAATATGAAGAAATCGTCATTTATGAGGACATAACTCATTTATTTGGGTTTTGTTATCTCTGCAAATGAATTGAAAATGGATCTGGAGAAGATAGAGGCGATTAAGGATTGGCCATCGCCAAAGAGCATGTTCGAAGTTCGAAGCTTCCATGGGTTGGCTAGCTTCTACAAGAAATTCATCCGAAACTTCAGTGGAATTAGTGCACCGATGATGGATACGATGAAGAAGTGGCATAAATATTTTCACTGGATAGATGAAGCGAATAAGAGATTCAACATGCTGAAGAAGAAGATCATTGAGCAACCAATTCTGGTTTTTCCAGATTTCAGGAAAACATTTCAAGTCGGGTGTGGTGCAAGTGGATTTTCCATTGGAGTAGTCTTAAGCCAAGACAATAGGTCGATCGTGTATTTTAGTGAAAAATTGAATGAATCAAAGATCAAGTACTCCACATATGAAAAATAGTTCTACGTAGTCATACAAGCACTGAAGAAATTGAGGCACTATTTGGTTCCCAAAGAGTTTGTTTTGTACATTGATAATCATGCTTTGCAATTCGTGACTCGATAGAAGAAGTTGAACCAAAAACATGCTAAATGGGTTGAGTTCATGAAGAATTTTACTTTTGTGATTAAACATATTTCTGGAACTTCTAACAAAGTGGTTGATGCTTTGAGTAGGAAATCTTTGTTATTGCAGGAATTCAGAGTCAAGATTTTGGGTTTTGATAACCTCAAAGAAATGTACAGGGATGATCTAGATTTCAAAGAAGCATATGAGGCGTCTGAGAATCCAATTCTGAGGGATAGAAGCCAATGGACTGATTATATGATCCAGGATGGATTATTGTTCAAAGGCAATCAACTATGTATTCTGAAATGCTTCATGAGGGAGAATTTGCTGAAGTAAAAGCACAATGGAGGATTGGTCGGACACTTCGGTCATGATAAAATGTTCTTGAAGTTGAATGGCTCATACTATTGACCGAGGATGAGAACATATGTCAAGAAATTTGTGGATAGGTGCAAAATTTTCCAGCATGCCAAGGGGAAGAGACAAAATATAGGGTTGTATCAACCATTTCCAGTACTAGAGAGACCGTGGGATACGATAAGTATGGATTTTGTGTTAGGATTGCCAAGGAAGAAAAGGGGTTGTGACTCAATCTTTGTGGTAGTTAACATATTTTCTAAAATGGAACATTTCATACCATGTCAGAAAACCAGTGACGCAACACACGTTGCCAATCTATTTTTCAAGGAAGTTGTTAGACTTCACGGCTTACCCAAGAGTATTGTGTCGGACAGGGATACCAAATTTGTTGGTCATTTCTGAAGGACCCTGTGGAAGAACTTGGGGACTAATTTATCTTTTAGCTCAACATATCACCCTCAGATGGAAGGGCAGACTCAGGAAGTGAATTGAAGTTTGCGAGATCTGTTGAGGAGCCTAGTGACTGAACACCACAATCAATGGGATTATATTCTACCACAGGTATAATTTTATTACAATGATTCATTTAACAGAAGCATAGGGCACATCCCATTCTAAATTGCATATGGAATGTAACCAAGGGGAGTTTATGAATTGAAAGATTCAGAACAAGCTGAATTCAGGAGTGCTAGTGTAGAGGACTCTGCAGAAGGAATGAAGGATCTTCACAACAAAATTAAGCAGAAGTTGCAGAGTACAAGTCAAGAGTACAAGCATAGAATAGATCAACACAGGTAAGAACTTCAATTTGAAGTTGGTGATTTGATTCTTTCGCATTTGAGGAAGGAAAGGTTCCCAAGGGGAACGTATAACAAGCTTAAGATGAAAAATATTGGACCATGCAAGGTCATAAGGAAATTCGGGGCAAACACATATGAGATTGAATTTCCCGATGGGGTCGGAATATCACTGATATTCAATGTCGTAGATTTGTACCCTTATAGAGCTGAAGAAGCAGGAGAAGAAGATGAACAAGAAAAGATTCAATGCACAAAACAAATGCCTATAGCTGAAAAGCCACAGATGGAAAGCATAATTGGCAAGAGGATTAGCAGAAAGACCAGGAGAAAAGAGTATTTTGAATACTTGGTCAAGTGGAAAGGACATCCAGTTGAATATTATGGCTGGGAGAATGAAGCAAAAATTCAAAGGCATGGATAGACCGTGCAAGAGCTCATGAACGAGAGTTCATGAAAATTTTCAAGCGAGGGAGTATGATGCAGGAGCATTGTATAAAGCCCAAGTGTGTGCCTAAAGCCAAGGAGATAGATGGATGCACAGATTTAATTTGAACACGTTTTTGTGAAAACATTTTGAAATTTAAAATCTAAATCATGAATGTAATGGATAGGAGGAAAGTGCAATTGCATTTATATCTTGAAGATCCAAACTGATTTTGGGGTGTATGTTCCTATCTGTGGATGTAATAGGCATTTAAGTTTGTTTAATGCAAGTAGGTAGATTTAAATGATAGACTAGACAATTTTAGGAGCTTAGGAGGGAAAACAGATGATAAACATCCTCAACCCTTGTGTCTTTGTAACATAATTCAGAATTCGTAAGTTGTAGAGTTGCAGAGGAGAATAGAAGAGCACAGAGGATTTTTATGCATTTAGCTATTATTTTCCATGTACACGAGCACTAGAATTAATAGAAGAAAGATTTGATTCCAAATCTATGTGTGTGTTATGGTTGTTGGAACCACCTGTTGAATGGTATGTTGCAGGCTTATTTATATTCTCTGTGTGCATTTTATTTCAATGCTATGTGTGTGCATATGATCTAGGATTCTTTGTTAAATGTTTGAATTCTGGATAAGGGGAGAATGAGTTTCAGTTGTTTCTCTTTTTGAGAACTGTTGCAAACAGTGTAGTGGAGGGTCCGCAAGGAGTGCATCGACCAGGTTTTGAAATTCATCTCAAAACTCTTAGGAAAGATATAATTGTGATTTTACAGGCATAAGCGTGAGAGAGGCTCAGAGCCGTGAAAGGAGTGCATAGGCTGGGAAAGAGGGCAAATTTCTTCAATTTCACAGAGGAGTTGAATAGTTATCTGTCACAAGGAGTGCACAAAGCTTCCTTTGAGAGATAATTGGAGTATTTATCGTGGACCGCAAAGTTTGTTTGTAGGGGTGGCTCGAAATCATAACTCTCGAAGAGAAGTCAAAGACCTAGAAAATCAACTTCGTTTGAAGGTTGCAATGGGTGAGCGAAGGTTTGAATTGAAATCATCCAGGAGCAAGAAAAGCCAAGAATCCGAATCAAATCTTGGGGCCAAAGAATTATCAAGGACACAGATGGATGGTTGACACTATCCATGGATAATTGCTGAATTTGTGAGGACTATCATATCACGTCAAACTTGCAAGGTGGTTAGGGAAAGGAGGAACCCATCACCTGGGAGCCGAGGAAGGTAGACCAATTCCTGGGTCATTCCAAGTCCCGATTGGTGAGGTATAAGGTGGGAGATCCAAGCTGTTGGATCTCAGCAGTAGGAGAACCATTTGATCAACCCCCGCGTTATATCGCGTATCGAGGTTTCGAGGTGTATAAACCTTTGTTGTGATCATGAAGGTTATGAAATGTCGAACATTGATGTCATGTGTGACAGGTGGCGCTGATGTAGCATGCAAAAAATGTGAAAGCGGGCAACAATTGGCATGGACACGTCGCTTGGGATGAGTCAACACTCTATCGACTTATCGCACTTCATAGGTTCGCAAGGGGAGAGAAATAGTTTACAACCCTCCAACTCGTGATGTCGTGAGTTGCGAGAGGGGATACTAATTAGCCTAGCCGGTGGTCATTTGTAAAAGGATCTAACAAAAATGGGCCATAGACCATCCACCATATCGCAAGTTTGGTTATTAGCATTTGGGGCATTGGAGGAGTTGAGAGTCCACAACTCTCCAACTCCTGAAGTCGCGAGTCACAAAAGGGCTCGTGCCAGGCCTTGGTTGTGGTCATATTGCAAAGGGGGGGCTAAGGGAGAATTTCTTATATGTTAAGCCCTAATATTGTCTCATTACCACTTAATTGGGGCATATTAGATTAGTAATGTTATTTTATTTATGTCAGCTTTAGGCCATTAGTTGTAATTTAGATTAGTAATGTTA
>JZKD02S0242969.1:10274-21244 GCA_000966675.3 Picea glauca | reverse complement strand
GTTGAGCCAACAGACACTTATGTTGATAGGACAAGTCTAATATAAGTAAAGGAAGATTCCCCATTGTGGAAACACAACTTTCATGTGAGTTTGGAAATTTCAGCAAGTACATTTCTTTGGGAAAAGTGTGCACCTCTCTTGGGCGCTAGATTTCTAGGGTTTGAGCACCCTCTTGTGTGCTAGGGTTTATCTTGGTGGTGAAGGTATTTCTCTTGAATAATATAGCAAAGGATTTGGTTGGGTTTTCTTCCCTTGTTGATAAGGGTTTCCCAGGATACTTCTTGTGTTCTTGTGCATGGTGTTTCTTCTTGTGATCTTGGTTGCTACAACATTCTTGTTTATGGTTAAGACAAATGAAAATTGAAATGAACTACATGCTTAACCTAGATTATTGAAAAATAAACAAATACTTGATGTCAATATGGGTTTTGAAACCCCATGTGAACCTAGTGCTATTTATTTTAACATTATACAGTTTTCAAAATCAACGAAACCCATGTGGATAATCAACAAACAAGCCAAGAATTAATGCAAATAAATGATCTTCCCATTGTCGAGTTAATAAATTATAACATACATCAAGACCAGAGTTTGAATCTCGTAATTTTCATACATTAATAGAAGAACCGAGGTCTAGGCGAACGTAAAGGTGAAACCTTGACAAAGGGTTTGTAAAAAAAAATTAACCATCTCTTACAACACTGACTTCCCACAGACCTCTCATGGTGGACGTAAGGAAAATATATTCCCCAAACAATTAAAAAATAATTTTAAAGAGCTACAAGTCTTCCAAATACTGAGTAATGGCGTTTAAACAACTATTCTTTTGTTTCACGGAGAAAAGGAAACCCTTGATTTTTAATCACCAGAGATGAATAAAACCCAAAAGAAACTTGCCATAATTGTTTGCCAACAGTTATAGCGTAGAAGCAGTATTCATTTTGGATACAATGCAATCACATAATCCGAACAGAAAGGAGTTTCGAACATTAATCTCAACTTGAAATATTTAAATGCCAACAGGGAAGAACCTTCACTTAAAATCGATTTTCATAGTCAATACCCACATACATTCATTCAAACTTTGGAAGAAAACACAGTCTGTAAGAAAATCTAAGAGACAACCTCATGATTTTATTCTGAGAGGAGCTATATTTCATGAATGGAGAGGTGAGATCCATCATACCTGTATGCAGAATGCCAGGAAACCAATAAGAATGACTATTCTTTCCAAGGCCGAGAAAAACAGAGGTAGCACTAGCCAAAGCAACCAACAAAAATGTGAAGCAATTGAGGGTGGTGACCTCGAGGTAGGGTTAGAGCGACGTACAGTAATTGTATGTTTCTTCTTTCATTGATTCCATCAACTATAGCCAAGTACGAGCGCACCCAATACCTCCAGCGCATAATCCACTATGTTTTCCAAATAACAATTCAATACAAAAATCAAATTTGCCACTTTCCATTAAACCATAAGTTTTATGTGTATTCTTAACACTTAGGAAAAAACATGTAATGTCCCACATTCTTTTCTAGGGAAGGATCACCACCTTATAAAACTTCAACAATGGTGCATGATAATAACACGAAATCATAAGTGCAATAAACAATAACTATATATGGCCCATACTTGGAGTTTGAATCAACAAGTCAAAATATATGTGCAGCAAGAATAAACCAAGATGCTCATTAAAACAACATCTTTTCGCTTTCCTCTCTAAATTAAATCGCCAATAAACTTATCATTTGCCCATTTCGCTTGGAAAGCGGTTTCAAATTTTTTTAACTGTAGAGTCATTTTTTTAAAATAGACATGAGCACATAAAAAGACGAGGCATTCTTCATCATTATTCACATGATGAGGTCCCACCTATTTAGTATATTATTAAATATATATAAGTAATAAGGCATTGCAACCATTTACGTGCAGGGATTCCATGTTGCACTTTTGGGGTGTCAACACACAACTCCTGTCCTGACCCTTCCTGACTTCAAAAATACTTTTGTCCTGGAATGTGATGCATCCGAGAACGGAATTGGAGCAATTCTCATACAAGAAGGATGACCAGTGGACTTCACCAGCAAACAACTTTCGGAGCACCATTTGGGCCAATCAATCTATGAAAAGGAATTTTTGGCTATTCTTCATGATTTGGATCTATGGTGTCCTTATCTATTGGGCCAATGCTTCCAAATTAAAACAGATCATCAGAGCCTCAAGCATTTTCTGGAACAATGAATTTCCTCCCCAGAGCAACAAAAATGGGTCACCAAGATCTTTGGATATGATTATGAGATAATTTACAAGAAGGAAAAATAAAATGTGATTATTGATGCTCTTTCCCGGAAGTATGAAGACAAAGGATACTTTTTTCTCTCCCCTTCATTGTACCTGATTGGCTCCAAGCTGCTCACCAGGAAAGGTTACAAGACCCTAAAAATTTTGGCCTTATCCAATAGTTGCAAGCCAATTCTCTAGTTTCTCTCAGGTACTCTTGGAACAATAACTATCTTTGCTACAAAGGTCATATATATCTCAGCAAACATTTGCAAATCAAATCTACAGTGATTTCAGAGCTTCGTGCTTCCCCACCGTTGGGCATTCCGGGTTCACCAAAACCTATGAAAGGGTCAAACATACTTTTTCCTTGGATGGTATGAAATAGGATGTCCACACTTTTGTGGTTGAATGTTATTTCTTTCAACAGAATAAGGGAGAAGTAGTCAAGACCCCAGGAACACTACAACCGCTCCTGATTATGTCAGCTATTTGGCAAGATATTTCTATGTACTTCATTGTTGGCTTACCTAAATCATGCAATAAATCAGTCATCATGGTGGTAGTTGTTCATCTTTCCAAATATGCTCATTTTTGTGCTCTCCAACACCCTTTCACAACATCCACAGTGGCTCAAATTTTTATGGATAATATCTTCAAGGTTCATGGCATTCCTCATTCTATTGTCTTTACCGAGATCCCACTTTTACCAACAATTTTTGGCAAGAATTGTTCTGTCTCTAGGGAACCCAATTGCATCTTAGCACTACCTATCATCCCCATAATGATGGCAAAACTAAAGTTGTCAACACGTGTTTGGAAACCTATTTTAGGTGTTTTGCATATGAACAATAAACTTAGTGGACTCGGTGGTTACCCCTAGTTGAATGGTGGTACAACACATATTACCATGTTGCTACTCGCATGACTCCTTTTGAAGAAGTATATGGTCAAAACCCCCCTTTGATTCTCTCCTACATGCTAGTTGTATCGAAGGTTCATGAGGTTGAAAAAAATATTGTAGTTCATGAGGTCGTCTGCAACCCTATAAGTAGACTTCACTCAAAATGGACCATTTTTAGAAACTTTCTCCCAAATTTAATGGTCCTTATACAATTCTCAAGCAAGTGGAGCAGGTGGCTTACTAGTTAGTTTTGCCCAGTGATTCTAAGGTCCATCCTATTTTTCATGTCTCATGCTTAAAAAAGGTGATTGGTACTAAGTGTCAAACTCAAACCAGTCTCCCTAAGTTAGATGAAGAAGGTTCCATTTGGTTGCATCCATAAGCAGTCTTGGACCAATGCGAGCATCACCTCTGTTAGCGCACCATCAAGGAAGTGTTAGTGCAGTGGAAAGATAGAATTTCATAAGATGCCACTTGGGAGCCGACTACCATTTTGCATTAGTTTCCTCATCTCAAACATTGAGGACAAGGCTCTTTTTCAAGGGGGAGGGCATGTTAGGGACCTAACCTCCTTCATCCTTCAAATAGATAGAATAATATATTTCCATGTAATAAAGGTCGACATTAGTCAATAAGGCCTATTTAATAAATTGGAATAAGTCAATGTAAGAAGGCCTAATAGAAGCTTCCGCTTCTAGAAGGATCTTCCTCTAGAATGATCTTTAGAATATAGAATTAGTATAAATAAAAGTAGGAGCCATGAGAAGTTTTGTCTTGAGAATTATTGTAATAGAGAACTACTTTGTTGGAGGTTTCCCCCTTGAAGAGGCAAGTGAACAATGTTTCCTATCATTAAAGGTATTATTTTGGTGCTATGGTTTCATATATTGTGTTTTTTCGTTGTTATTCTCTACAATATTTTTGTTTACATCTATTATAATAGATCTAATACCTTACAATAGCCATCTAGGGGTAGGGTTTTGACTTCCTCAACCCTCAATTGTGATAATATTTTGGACCTTCTATAATTTTCTTGAAAGTACACACCTGGCTAGCCCCATATGCGTGAGTAACAGGGGCTAACGTGGCATCCTCTAGTACCATGGTGGTCAACATGGTAAGTTAACTTACGAGAAACATAACTTTAGCATACACGGTCTAATTGACATAACTTTTGTGTCATTGGAAAGGTCTCTAAGTGTAGATCAATGTCAAGGCATCTAAACTAAAGCTGATAATTGTTTTACCCCAAAAATGCCATTTGATGCCTCAAAATGGCTCTAGAAGCTTTCAAACCCTAATTTTCCAAACTTTGACCTGTCGTTAAAATGACCCTTCAAGTTGATTCCTCCATTTTTTCCACTATGAAAGCATCAAAATAAATGAAAAATAATACAATGATCTAATTTTTCACTCCCAACAAATGTTGACAACTATGATCGAAGTAAAAGAAAACACAGAATACTTATAGTAAGGATGTCATTGTATCAACTAATGATCAATATATTCCCAAAAAAGGAATGTCACACATTAAGTTGATTCCATTAGTGAAAGAAGAAAGAGACTAGTAACTCCTAATTGTGGTGACACCTAGAAGGCCTCCAATCATGATAACATTGAGTGTCATGTGGATATGGTTCTCCTAGAAAGAACACCAAAATCCCATTTTGTACCCCAACTTGAACCTCAAACCATTGCTTTTTATCCAAAAATGCCCCCTTCAATAATACTCATTGTTCAACTCTAGGGTCATGTAGATATAGATAGAGAACAAATGTTTCTTCAATAGCACATATGGGTCAAAGGTCAAGTATTTTATTTCAACATTGATAATGGCAACTAGAAGAACTTGATCTCTAGGTATTAGAGCATCTTTGGGTTTGTGATAGGTGCCCTGAGGGTTTAGATGCTATGTGTGAATCTTAAAACACACCACGAGTCAACTCCATGTTTCATCTAGTAAGAATATCATGTGTTATTTTTTGAATTAAATATTTTTTTAAACTCTACTAATTGGCAATATTTTCATGCTTTAATATAAAAAAATTGGACTACCAACACAATGTCCACTAGCAATTCCAAAACTAAATAATTGTGGTTTCATTATCTCATAACATCCCCTATCATAGAGTCGTAATCATAGTTATAGAAACACAAATAAAGGACATATTCCCAACTAATAAACATTAGTCTACGACCCAATCAACTATATGAAGAGGTTGGTTATGGTCATCTGGGACATCATTAACATTAATTAGTATCACAATTTCCCACCCATTAGTATGTTTCATGTGTTATTTTTTAGTCTTACACATTTTTTAGCACTTATAGTAATCGATTTTCATGCAACATTTGTTCTCATGCATGAAATGTTTCTTGTTACACTAGCATTTTTGGAGCCAAAAAATATCGTATACCATCTTGTTGGAGCATTGTATTTGCCAATGAAACCTTATGTGTTATTTTTCATGGTTCTTATAAAATGAATTCCAAGGAAATCCTCATGAGAAAACCCTCGTGCACTTCCCCTCATTATGTGGATGATACCTAATGTAAACCCATCAACATGGACTATGATCCTTAACCTGGCAAGGGAATTAATTGAGGCATGCAACAAGTGCAACCAACTTGAGGGATTGACTATGAGACCTCCTAGATCAATCTTGAAGAACTCAACCATTCAAGCTGGTCCACTAGACTTATGGTTCTTGTAATTATGGAAAGAGTTGAATTATTTCCTTACTGCCATTATTTAGACCTTCGATGATCTCTCCTTTGTAGTGTACCATTTGAAAGAAAAGAGGATGTTGTGGAAGATATTAAATAATGAGTCTACTCATTCCAAAGATTGTGGCATATGATGATGTTTAATTGATTGCATTACTAGAATCCTTTGTTTTATTTAGTAATTTTCCCATTAAATATCATAATAACTTTTAGAAACTAGTAGAAAATACGTCCATAATTTTTTGTATGATGAAATATGTTGGCTGAAATATATTATATTTATTACTTGTTCTTGTAGTTGAATGTTTAAATTAAAGTGTTAGATTATTAAAGTTGGAATATAATGAAAATGATAAATTATGTAAGGAATAATGCTTGTCATGCAACATTTTCGCTCTCTCTCTCTCTCTCTCTCTCTCTCTCTCACTCTCTCACACACACACACACACACACACACATATTGTTTTGTTTTTTAAAAGTTATTGACATATAAATTTCTTGTTAAAGGTAAATATTGTTTTTCTTGATGTGTGAAAGATTTCAACCCCAACTCCATATTGTTGTAAATCCACATTAACACGAGGGTCATCAAACCCAGTGAACTTTGAATCAATTGGGGATCTATGTTTTCAGTAGATGAACTTGGATATTCTCAGCCACTAAAATACAGTGGGATGGTCAAGCCAATGATCCAAAGTTATATTAGTTTGAAAGTTGTCATCTTGCAAGAAAAGTTGCAATCACTGTGTTTGAATTGATGTTCATTAATTATATAAGAATATTCAAAGATAGTGACCATTGCTTTGAGTTACCATTTGTTATCTTGTTTACCCTTTGTTATTCATTTTACCAAGAATTTATTTAAATATTTTGTATTCAATTGGTCAAATGGGGGGTTTTCCAAGTCAATGAAAGTAGGGTGTTGTTATAGACCCACCCAGGTTGAAATCCACCAAGTGGCATTGCCCACTATAATCTTTCGCACCCCCATAAGGGGACCATTGAATAGAGGAATCCCTTGGTGAACTTATTCTCTTTTAACAAAAGGATGATGTGGGCATTGATTAGTCAGATCGTCATTAGCTCCACATCTATTGCAGTGCACCCTATGTGCTAGTTGTTGTGTTGTTTCAGAACTAGCTTTTTGATAGGCTTCTTTAGCCCTTTGCTCTAAAACCTTTCCTTTAGATATTCTTGAGTTCTTTCCTTCTGGACAAGAACTTGCCATGTGTCCATTTTTACCATAGAGCTAGCATTGCACTTGTTGTCTTGCTTGGCTAGAGTGTGTCTTAAGCTTGATATCTTCGGGCTCATAGTAGTGGGTCTTTTGCTTATACCTTCCCCTTTTATTTTCTTTGAATGTTCTAATCTTTTTTCTTCTTCTTTTGGCGGGATCTGTGAGATACAACCCATATTTTTCACAAATGGACTTACTATCAGGAAGATGAGACAATTTGTTGATGGACTTATGGACTTTCATGTTTATGCATAGTCCAATGAGAGCTTTAGTAATGAGAGAATATATTTCTCCCCAAGTATACATCTCATAGGGTAATTTGAAGACTTCTTGCATCTTGAGATATTCTACAAATTTGCTTGGGATAGCTGCAAGATAGACTTGTTTCCATAAAATATTTTGGCTATCTTTCACCTCAAATATCCTTTGTGTCCATTCTTTATGGAATTCTTCATATTCTGACATTTTCCTACATTTGACATTCATCAAAATCATTTCATGCTTGTCAGCCAATTCTTCTTCAGTACCACACCAATGCTCTAGGATTAGAGTGGTTAGGGCTCCTATCATATTATTCTGAGGGGTTCCATTTAGATGGTATATAATATCCCCTTGTTCATCCCTTAATACTTATGTTTCCATTTTTGTTATCATGATGGGTGAGGAGATAACTTCCCACCATTTGTTGAGCGTCCCTGTGAAGCATTGAATTAGAGACTTACATGCTTTTGTTTCACTTTTCCCTTTCATGCACATGACTTTGTAGGAAACATGCATTTTGTCTATCATTTGTCGAATCTGTCCAATAGATAAACCATCTATATTCCATTCAGGAAACCAATCTTTTGAGAATGTCTGAGTTTCGGGCATTTTTCCTTTTCCTAAGAGGTCAGGTGCAGATGGTCTATTCATATGGTGAGGAATATTCTCATAAGAAGGTCTTTGGACAGAGACTAAGGATAAGTTATTGTCTTGAGAGGAAGAAGGTTCTTCCTTTGGGAAATGAATAGGGAACTTTTTCTCACTGGTTTTTTCTTTGGGATTACAGGAAAAATAACAGAGATTGGAGAGTGAGGGAGGATAAAGGATTTGGGAATTGGTTTGTCAGGAGTTTTGTCTTTTGGCTTAATTTCTAACAAATTTTTTCCCATAGTTGAGAAAGATTCTCCCAATACCTCCATTAGTTCTTCATTATTCTTTGCAGAATCTCTAGACTTAGATATCACTATCTCATGAGTTTTTTCAACTTGGCTATGGATATCTGTGATTTTATCATTAATCTGATTTACAGATTGGATTATTGTGTTGGTAGAGACTTGCAAGTCTCTAATATGCCCTTTTATGGCATAGTCATTTGTGACAAAAGTATGTGTAGCCATACCTCTAAGAACAGTGTTTGTCCAATTTACGTGTTATGTTATGGATTGGACTCTTTTTTCTATACCCAAAAGTTGGGTAGCTTCTTCTGCTAACATTAGAGGGATAGCTTTGACTTGTCATTAATTAATGCTATAGGTCACGTGCCATTAATTGTTAAATAGTGTTCTGCCTCTTGGTAGGTGTCGTATACTCTGTTGATCACCACGTAAAGCAAGCATCATTAACACATTATTTCAATTATTCGATGTTTGAAAAGACTTTTTTGGTTCAAAATTGTGACAAGTAAATGAAATTTAAGATTTATGGTTGTTATTTATATAATGTATTTCCTTCTGAGTTGCACAAATATGGATAAGGATACGAGAAGAAATATAAATATTTTATTGTATATCCAATAGAGATGACAATTTTTTAGAAAATTGGGATACAATATGGCTAGGACTCAACAAATACACACATAAAAATAAAAAAATAAAAAAATAAAAACTTTGAACATATAAATTTGCATCTTCACAGAGTTGTCATAAGATCATGGTAGTTGAAATCGTCCTTTCAATATTTATAGTGTAAACATGTAATGAGAGAACCCAATCAAGAATTTGATCGCTTGATTGATAAATTGTCATGGATATTCCACTGTAATGGCTTGTGACAACAAATCTTACAATTTTCTGCAAACTCTCTGTTATGCAATGTTCCACTAAATATTAAGATTTAATATTACTAGATTAGGACACAAAATATTGAAATAAGCTAATACTAGAATACAATAAGGAAAACAAATACCAAACCATTCACACAATCAACACAAGATGTACCCTGAGAAACCTAATATAGGAAAACCTAGCTAGAAGGTGAGGATTATGTGTTTCTCTTTTCTTCACATATATGAAATGCAAGTGTAAAGAAAGGTAAAACACTATGGATATGACATGGAAATTGTGTCATGTATGACTACTATTGGGTCTTCTACTTCCTATGTTCTATTCCAATATCCCACTCTTTTGTGTTGTTCAACTAAGGAATAGTAAATCAATACAACAAGAATGGAACCCCTTCATTTCCTAGTGACCCAATTTTTAACATGCCTTGATAGCCATCTAGTGTTAGGATTAGGGTTTTGTATGTCTCAACCCCTGATTAGGGATAGGGTTTTGGACCCTCTAGAATATTCTTGAAAGTACACTTGTGACTAAATCCACATGTGTGAGTGATGGGATCTAAAGTGGCATCCAATCTATACAGTGATGATCAATGACATAGGTCAACTTACGGTAGGAAAAACTTCCCCATACAAACTCCAATTGAGGTAATCTTTTTGTCGTTGGAAATCTCTCAATGTGTAGAACAAATTGAGAGGATGCAAACTAGATCCACAAAGTTTTGACACCAAAAATGATCGTTTGGTACCCCAAATAGGCTCTAGAAGTTTTAGGACCATAAATTACCAAAATAGGGCATGCCCTTGAAATGGGCCTTGCAAGCCAATAACTCCAATTTTCCACTCATATAGGACCAAAATAGATGAAACATTATATAGTGATCCATTTTTGGATCATCTCTTATCAAAACAAGCTTGTAGAAGATTGAAGGTTCTTTTTAGGTGATCAAGTACAATGAACGGTCAAAGGAGGCTCTTCATATTCAATGGATCTAAGAGTAAGTTTCTCTTTGAGTCAAGATGAAGACAATGTTTTCTTCATTTCTATTTGTTTTACGTTGATCAGTCATTTTTTTTGTGACCAATGCATCTACTAAAAAACCAATACATTAACCAAAATAGTGAAAACACTAGTTGAAACGACCAATGCACGATTCCAAAAATATGAAACACCATTGAAATGTTTCAATGGTGTTTTAGAGGAGTTTCAAAAAAGGAAACATTTTTTAAATGTGAAAACATGTTTCCAATGCCTCAAGGTGGAGCTTCAAATAAAATAGATTTCTAGTAATCTGTAGTTTACAAGCTAAAAAGGTCCTACTCAAAGAAAAAATTATCTAGGAAAGATAATATTAGTTGATTGATCTCCATGCTCAATTTTTTTGTTACATGTAGGGAATGATCCTATGTACATAAATAGCAAAGGGAATACTTTGTATAATATATCAAGAAGTTTGAATGCAAACCAATGATAAATTCCTAGACTTGTGCACCCACCCTGAAAACTTTGATATGTCAACAAAATTGTTTTTTTCCCAACTCTGAATTTGACTACATTTAGCAAACTCCTTAATAATACCACTTAAAATGACCTGCCAATGTAGAATTTGAAAAATGTAGGTTGAATAACATGATATGGGCACTAAAATTAGAAGTGATGTATCATGCAGTACCTTGGCATGTCCTTTAACCTTCTATAAAGGGGAGATTATTTGTATATATATGGGATTATAGCCATTGTAAATCATTCATTTAGATTTGTGATTTAAGTAGGAATGAAGTT
>JZKD02S0242969.1:0-10224 GCA_000966675.3 Picea glauca | reverse complement strand
ATTCTTTGTGCGTGTGTGTGAATTAGGTCTAGCTCGAGTGGTTGTGGGATGGAGTGTTATCCTCCCCACCCAGGTTTTATTCCCATTAGTGACATGTTGAGCTTATAAATAGTATATTGTTGTAATGGCTTCGATCCTTGTTGTTGACTTGGCCTTGTGCCCTGAAGAATATATAAAGGTTCACTCTAGGTACCATCCTCGGAATGAGGGGAAGAGCCCATGTTTTTCCTTGGGATATATTACCTGGAAAGAATACACACACACACACACACTAATAATCATGCACTTTTATTCCTCACATAAATAACACTCCTTCATTAGTTAAATTACTTCCACACTTTCACCATTAAAGTTTTTGTTATGGACGAAATAGCCAAATAAAGATAAAAAGACCCAAATAATTGTTGCCATGCCTGAATCAAGTGAAAGAGTGAATTAACAAAAAATCTTCTTCGAGGGGAAAACCTTATATTACAATATATAAAATGCACAAGATAAGATGATCCTTCAAATGAGTATTCTTTATGTATAAATAAGAGACAAAGAGGACTAGAAAACAATACTAAGTTGACATAACTATAATTAATGTGACAATAATGAATGAGGGTTATGGTTAGCGGATTAACATGCCCCTTCCCTTCAAAGAAAATTTTCCCTCAATGTTGATCAACTATGGTTTCTTCTATATGAAGAACTCATCTTCCCAAATCACATCTTTATTGGTGAGTTCTATTAGTTGATCAGGTATCAATAACTATTTGGGTCCTTAGTTGTTTAATCCATGTTTTAATAACTATTTCAAATTATAATATGATTTTTCCCTTTTCATCAAGATCTGAAAAAATAATCTAAATTGGGATCTTGTTAATGACTACCTTCTTTAAACAAGAAAAATGAAAGACTAGATTATACACATGAAGAAAGCGAAAACTCTAATTTATAATCCATATTATCAATCCTCTATAACACCTTATAGAGACCACAACAATTTTCCTTCTTTTGTTGCTTGAGAAACCGTTGTATTTATATGGTTGTAGCTTCAAAAATATCCAATCCTCCACTTCATATTGCTTTCCATTGTGATGTTGATATAATTGTTTGTTCATCATGTTTTGTGTTATTGTAGCCAAGTTGTCCCAATATTTTTCTTAAACCTCTTGTTGGTGCTAGATATGATCCTCCACTGCTTGAACATTAGGCTTCCCTCTCAAGGGTGATGTGATGGAGGGAGGATGATAACCATATAGTGCCATAAACATGGACATTTTGAATAATGGAAGAAAATGTTGTAGCACCATTCTGCCAAAGTTAACCACTTGACCCATTTTGATTGTTTATTAGATGCCAAGAAACATAGATAACTTTCTAGACATTTATTCACAATCTAAGTTTTCTTGTCAAATTGGGGATGATAAAAGGAGTTGTGAGCCAAGTGAGTACCCAAACAAGAAAACAAATAAATCCATGATATTGCTAGTGAAAATGGGATCTCTATCAATTACAATAATATCGAGGTTTCTATGTAGCTTTTGAATTGTTTCCATGAATGTTTTGGCTACCATACTTTCTTTAAAAGGATGGGAAAGTGAGAAAAAATGGGCATACTTTGTGAGTTGATACACCACCACCATGATGAAATTATTCCCTTCAAACTTTGGTATATCTATGATAAAATCCATTAAGAACTCTTCCAAATTTTGACTTGGTATGGTTAATGGTTCTAGAATACCAGAGGTCTTGATCCTTTCTCCATTTTTCTATTAGAAAACCAAGAACTTAGCCATAAACATTTGAACATTAGTTTTCAGACCTTGCCAAAAAAAAATCCTTCTTGATCCTATGATAAGTTTTTAGAAATCCTAAGTGTCCACCTATAGGAGAAGTGTGCAGTTTAGAGAGAACATTTTTTTTGGGCTGGGATTTCTTACATAAATATAGTCTATCCATATACCATAGTGAAACATGTTTCCACACAAAATTCTCTAATGCACTAGGGTCATGTTGTAGTTGTTGAAAGAATTTTCATGTAGTCTAGGCTTGTCGCCATTTTGTCCTTGCTTCTTTCACCCAATCAACTTGTAGAATGGAAATATCATAAAGTAAGGCCTCAACATCCTCTATTTTCCTTAAAAGGGCATATGCCACTATATTCTCTTTCCATTTTTGTAGATAGTTTCAAAGTTATAACCTAGCATATTTATGACCCATTTTTTCTCTTTCGAAGATAGTTATTGTTCTAAGAATTATACTATCATGATCTATTTCTACCTTAAAGCATATTTCTATTAGGTAAGGATGATATTTCTTAACTACATGTAGTATGCCCAACATTTCCTTCCCATAAATGGGTTTGAGTAAGTTATTTATTTTCAGTTAGCAACTCTCAAAAGCAAGGGGCCCTCCTTGCATTAGAATGACGCCAATGCCTGCTCTAAAGCATCGCACTCAATAATAAAAAAAATTGTGAAGTCAAGTGTGGCCAAAAAAGGGGTGTTACACGTGGCCATCTTAAATTTATCTAAGGCTTGGATTTATTCTCGAGTCTAAGAAATACCATTCTTTTTTAGTAATTTTATTAGAGGAGTTACTATTACACCATAGTTCTTGAAAAACTTGTAGTGGAAGCCTACCAATCCTAAGAATCCCCTAAGATTCTTGATGACATTGGGAATTGGTTGTTCCATCATAGCTTTCATTTGTCATGGTCTACTTTCACACCCTCATGAGATAGAATATGCCCCAAATATTACACTTCCTAAATCCCAAAGGCACACTTGGAAGGTTTCACATGTAGTTATTTCTCCTCCAATAGTTTTAAGACCATGTCAACATGTTGTACATTCTCTTCCCAATATTTGTTGTAAGTTAGTATATCATCAAAAATACCAACACAAATTTTCTAAGGGCTTGAAAATAGAATTCATCAAGCTTTGAAATGTGGGTGCATTAGTAAGCCCAAAAGGCATCACTAGAAACTCGTAATGACCTTCATGTATTTTAGAGGTTATTTTGGGGATGTCTTCTTCCCTCATTCTAATCTAATGATATCCTAAATGGAGATCCAACTTAGCAAAGAAAATGGATTCATGTTATTCATCTAAAAATTCATCATTGACGAGAATATGAAATGTATATTTAATTTGGTGATTTGATTGAATTGTCTATAATCTAGACACATACACCATGAAGAATCCTTTTTGTAAATCATCACCACTAGTGTCCAAACAAAGAAATTTAGTTATGTCATATGATGTCAACCTCTAACATTTCTTGAACCATATGCTCAATCTCAATTTTTGGGGCATAGTGATATATGTAACTTCAAATGTATGAAGGAAGACTTCCTAGGATGAGTTGCCCAGCATGATCATGCTCTCGAGCAGGATGAAGACCTTAAGGCAAGTCTCGACAAATGTTTTGGAATGATTGTCGATAACTCTTTAGAGATCTAAGGGCACTAAGGGAATAGATGTTTGAACATATATTGAGCACAATTATGCAATTACTCATGAGTGTCCATTTTATAATACTTTTTTCATGTTGTTGGAGCCTATCACTTTAGATGGTTTCCCCTACATACCTTTGAGTTCAATTTCCTTGCCTTCTAAAAAAAAATCTCATGAAAAATTCCTAAAAAATCATAGCCATTGTTGACAATAGTTTTAACCATTGGAACCTATAAGACCACATCAACACCATCAATTTGGATTGAAATCATTGGGCTATTCAAGATATAATCCTCCGTAGAGAGATTAATGCTATGGAACTTCTCTAAACAATTTATGGCACCTCCATATGCAATCATTACTTGAAACTTGGGTGTTGGATATATAAATCAGTTGAGAAGTTTAGCTAATTTATGGCTAATGCAATTATGAGTACTACCTCAAGGAATCAACATTGTTACCTTTTTTTATTAATATATTCTTCCATCTTCAGAGATTGGAGAAAGCTAATATTAGCGAGAGGATGGCAAGGTATTATTGGATTAGTCGTGTTTCGTTCTTAATCTTGAGAAGCTTCTAGCTCTTGTCTTGTTCCTCTTCATAATCTATGTAAACTAAAAAAAATTAACCACGTGATCCAAGTGGATACTAGTGGCCACCCACATGTTCCATTGATTCAAAATGGTTCCACATCTTGATGGTTTTACTATAGCTTTTTAAGTGCCAAACTTTCGATGCATTTTTCAAGCATTCCCTTTGTGTTTTTGACAATTTATGTAGGCCATGAAATCTTTGATTGCATCACCTACCACACTCATAGATCATGGATCAATCTTTATAATGGTCCTAGAAACGTCCTAAACAGAGTTGTATGCAAAAGTTGTGACCCTCTGAAGTTGACATATCAGTTATTCCCCTTCGGGCCCACATTCTTTTTGCCACATTATTTCCTAGGGTTAGGGTTTTGGATCTTTAAGTTCTTTTGCATCCTAAGGCATCGTATTTTATGTTAAAAGGTGGTTTTGACCTCTTATAATGTCTTGTGAATGTGCATAGTCGACATATCTCTATTCAAAGATAAGCTACCACCATTCTAGCTAGTTTGTATTGTTTTACATTTTACAATCTTTTTCCATTTTGTTCATTAATAGAAGTTGGGTTCATTGTATTACTATGCTCTCTAAAATATATCTTTGTATTATCATTTATATGTAAACCTTCATTTCATTATCTAAATAATCTAGACTGATGATATCAAAGCAATTTGCTCATACATATATGAGTAATTTCCTCTTTTGATCAAAGTGATTGCACTCTTAAGTCAAAATGAAGAGAATACTTTGTTCATTTATATAATGTTTCATGTTATTTAGTCTTTTAAGAGTGATGGTGTTCAACTTTATATCACTTGTTTTGTGATCATATGNATATATATCGATTCACATTCTTTGTGTGTGTGTGTGTGAATTGGGTCTAGCTCGAGTGGTTGTGGGATGGAGTGTTATCCTCCCCACCCAGGTTTTATTCCCATTAGTGACATGTTGAACTTATAAATAGTATATTGTTGTAATGGCTTCGATCCTTCTTGTTGACTTGGCCTTGTGCCCTGAAGAATATATAAAGGTTCACCCTAGGTGCCATCCTCGGAATGAGGGGAAGAGCCCATGTTTTTCCTTGGGATATATTACCTGGAAAGAATACACACACACACACACACACACACTAATAATCATGCACTTTTATTCCTCACATAAATAACACTCCTTCATTAGTTAAATTACTTCCACACTTTCACCATTAAAGTTTTTGTTATGGACAAAATAGCCAAATAAAGATAAAAAGACCCAAATAATTGTTTCCATGCCTGAATCAAGTGAAAGAGTGAATTAACAAAAAAATTTCTTCGAGGGGAAAACCTTATATTACAATATATAAAATGCACAAGATAAGATGATCCTTCAAATGAGTATTCTTGATGTATAAATAAGAGACAAAGAGGACTAGAAAACAATATTAAGTTGACATAACTATAATTAATGTGACAATAATGAATGAGGGTTATGGTTAGCGGATTAACATGCCCCTTCCCTTCAAAGAAAATTTTCCCTCAATGTTGATCAAGTATGGTTTCTTCTATATGAAGAACTCATCTTCCCAAATCACATCTTTATTGGTGAGTTCTATTAGTTGATCAGGTATCAATAACTATTTGGGTCCTTAGTTGTTTAATCCATGTTTTAATAACTATTTCAAATTATAATATGATTTTTCCCTTTTCATCAAGATCTGAAAAAATAATCTAAATTGGGATCTTGTTAATGACTACCTTCTTTAAACAAGAAAAATGAAAGACTAGATTATACACATGAAGAAAGCGAAAACTCTAATTTATAATCCATATTATCAATCCTCTATAACACCTTATAGAGACCACAACAATTTTCCTTCTTTTGTTGCTTGAGAAACCGTTGTATTTATATGGTTGTAGCTTCAAAAATATCCAATCCTCCACTTCATATTGCTTTCCATTGTGATGTTGATATAATTGTTTGTTCATCATGTTTTGTGTTATTGTAGCCAAGTTGTCCCAATATTTTTCTTAAACCTCTTGTTGGTGCTAGATATGATCCTCCACTGCTTGAACATTAGGCTTCCCTCTCAAGGGTGATGTGATGGAGGGAGGATGATAACCATATAGTGCCATAAACATGGACATTTTGAATAATGGAAGAAAATGTTGTAGCACCATTCTGCCAAAGTTAACCACTTGACCCATTTTGATTGTTTATTAGATGCCAAGAAACATAGATAACTTTCTAGACATTTATTCACAATCTAAGTTTTCTTGTCAAATTGGGGATGATAAAAGGAGTTGTGAGCCAAGTGAGTACCCAAACAAGAAAACAAATAAATCCATGATATTGCTAGTGAAAATGGGATCTCTATCAATTACAATAATATCGAGGTTTCTATGTAGCTTTTGAATTGTTTCCATGAATGTTTTGGCTACCATACTTTCTTTAAAAGGATGGGAAAGTGAGAAAAAATGGGCATACTTTGTGAGTTGATACACCACCACCATGATGAAATTATTCCCTTCAAACTTTGGTATATCTATGATAAAATCCATTAAGAACTCTTCCAAATTTTGACTTGGTATGGTTAATGGTTCTAGAATACCAGAGGTCTTGATCCTTTCTCCATTTTTCTATTAGAAAACCAAGAACTTAGCCATAAACATTTGAACATTAGTTTTCAGACCTTGCCAAAAAAAAATCCTTCTTGATCCTATGATAAGTTTTTAGAAATCCTAAGTGTCCACCTATAGGAGAAGTGTGCAGTTTAGAGAGAACATTTTTTTTGGGCTGGGATTTCTTACATAAATATAGTCTATCCATATACCATAGTGAAACATGTTTCCACACAAAATTCTCTAATGCACTAGGGTCATGTTGTAGTTGTTGAAAGAATTTTCATGTAGTCTAGGCTTGTCGCCATTTTGTCCTTGCTTCTTTCACCCAATCAACTTGTAGAATGGAAATATCATAAAGTAAGGCCTCAACATCCTCTATTTTCCTTAAAAGGGCATATGCCACTATATTCTCTTTCCATTTTTGTAGATAGTTTCAAAGTTATAACCTAGCATATTTATGACCCATTTTTTCTCTTTCGAAGATAGTTATTGTTCTAAGAATTATACTATCATGATCTATTTCTACCTTAAAGCATATTTCTATTAGGTAAGGATGATATTTCTTAACTACATGTAGTATGCCCAACATTTCCTTCCCATAAATGGGTTTGAGTAAGTTATTTATTTTCAGTTAGCAACTCTCAAAAGCAAGGGGCCCTCCTTGCATTAGAATGACGCCAATGCCTGCTCTAAAGCATCGCACTCAATAATAAAAAAAATTGTGAAGTCAAGTGTGGCCAAAAAAGGGGTGTTACACGTGGCCATCTTAAATTTATCTAAGGCTTGGATTTATTCTCGAGTCTAAGAAATACCATTCTTTTTTAGTAATTTTATTAGAGGAGTTACTATTACACCATAGTTCTTGAAAAACTTGTAGTGGAAGCCTACCAATCCTAAGAATCCCCTAAGATTCTTGATGACATTGGGAATTGGTTGTTCCATCATAGCTTTCATTTGTCATGGTCTACTTTCACACCCTCATGAGATAGAATATGCCCCAAATATTACACTTCCTAAATCCCAAAGGCACACTTGGAAGGTTTCACATGTAGTTATTTCTCCTCCAATAGTTTTAAGACCATGTCAACATGTTGTACATTCTCTTCCCAATATTTGTTGTAAGTTAGTATATCATCAAAAATACCAACACAAATTTTCTAAGGGCTTGAAAATAGAATTCATCAAGCTTTGAAATGTGGGTGCATTAGTAAGCCCAAAAGGCATCACTAGAAACTCGTAATGACCTTCATGTATTTTAGAGGTTATTTTGGGGATGTCTTCTTCCCTCATTCTAATCTAATGATATCCTAAATGGAGATCCAACTTAGCAAAGAAAATGGATTCATGTTATTCATCTAAAAATTCATCATTGACGAGAATATGAAATGTATATTTAATTTGGTGATTTGATTGAATTGTCTATAATCTAGACACATACACCATGAAGAATCCTTTTTGTAAATCATCACCACTAGTGTCCAAACAAAGAAATTTAGTTATGTCATATGATGTCAACCTCTAACATTTCTTGAACCATATGCTCAATCTCAATTTTTGGGGCATAGTGATATATGTAACTTCAAATGTATGAAGGAAGACTTCCTAGGATGAGTTGCCCAGCATGATCATGCTCTCGAGCAGGATGAAGACCTTAAGGCAAGTCTCGACAAATGTTTTGGAATGATTGTCGATAACTCTTTAGAGATCTAAGGGCACTAAGGGAATAGATGTTTGAACATATATTGAGCACAATTATGCAATTACTCATGAGTGTCCATTTTATAATACTTTTTTCATGTTGTTGGAGCCTATCACTTTAGATGGTTTCCCCTACATACCTTTGAGTTCAATTTCCTTGCCTTCTAAAAAAAAATCTCATGAAAAATTCCTAAAAAATCATAGCCATTGTTGACAATAGTTTTAACCATTGGAACCTATAAGACCACATCAACACCATCAATTTGGATTGAAATCATTGGGCTATTCAAGATATAATCCTCCGTAGAGAGATTAATGCTATGGAACTTCTCTAAACAATTTATGGCACCTCCATATGCAATCATTACTTGAAACTTGGGTGTTGGATATATAAATCAGTTGAGAAGTTTAGCTAATTTATGGCTAATGCAATTATGAGTACTACCTCAAGGAATCAACATTGTTACCTTTTTTTATTAATATATTCTTCCATCTTCAGAGATTGGAGAAAGCTAATATTAGCGAGAGGATGGCAAGGTATTATTGGATTAGTCGTGTTTCGTTCTTAATCTTGAGAAGCTTCTAGCTCTTGTCTTGTTCCTCTTCATAATCTATGTAAACTAAAAAAAATTAACCACGTGATCCAAGTGGATACTAGTGGCCACCCACATGTTCCATTGATTCAAAATGGTTCCACATCTTGATGGTTTTACTATAGCTTTTTAAGTGCCAAACTTTCGATGCATTTTTCAAGCATTCCCTTTGTGTTTTTGACAATTTATGTAGGCCATGAAATCTTTGATTGCATCACCTACCACACTCATAGATCATGGATCAATCTTTATAATGGTCCTAGAAACGTCCTAAACAGAGTTGTATGCAAAAGTTGTGACCCTCTGAAGTTGACATATCAGTTATTCCCCTTCGGGCCCACATTCTTTTTGCCACATTATTTCCTAGGGTTAGGGTTTTGGATCTTTAAGTTCTTTTGCATCCTAAGGCATCGTATTTTATGTTAAAAGGTGGTTTTGACCTCTTATAATGTCTTGTGAATGTGCATAGTCGACATATCTCTATTCAAAGATAAGCTACCACCATTCTAGCTAGTTTGTATTGTTTTACATTTTACAATCTTTTTCCATTTTGTTCATTAATAGAAGTTGGGTTCATTGTATTACTATGCTCTCTAAAATATATCTTTGTATTATCATTTATATGTAAACCTTCATTTCATTATCTAAATAATCTAGACTGATGATATCAAAGCAATTTGCTCATACATATATGAGTAATTTCCTCTTTTGATCAAAGTGATTGCACTCTTAAGTCAAAATGAAGAGAATACTTTGTTCATTTATATAATGTTTCATGTTATTTAGTCTTTTAAGAGTGATGGTGTTCAACTTTATATCACTTGTTTTGTGATCATATGCAAGGGATTTTCTTAACACATTCCCCTATAATAGGCAAACTATAAGACACAAACTATAAGGTATATCTATTTTGGAATATGTTATTTTTTATTTTAAGTAATGAAAAAAAATCTAAAGAATTTAGAAGAATATATATACATTTTTCTTGGCCCTGGAGTATGGCCTAAAATTGTTTCTCCTTGGCTAAGAGTTAGTCTTCTTGGTACTTAAGGAAACAAGTTAAAGGCCCAAGACTTGGAGGTATCTAGCACTAGTGAAACCCTACCCCCTTACAGACAAGCAGGTAGGTGGCGTGGTTTTCCTTGAATAATGGTGATGAGTCACCCTCCCGGATAAAGTCAATTATGATTGTCCCCACTAATGTTTGCCATTCTCAGTGATGATAAAAAATTTTACTTAAGAAAAACAAACAAATAAATATATATATATATATATATATATATATATAAAATAA
>JZKD02S0242947.1:0-12533 GCA_000966675.3 Picea glauca | reverse complement strand
TCTACCATAATGAGAACATTAACATAAATATGATATTGTGGAACAAACTCAGATTCATAGAGATGACCAAATCAGACACCATTACCAGTTACTAGATTAAGATCATGCATATATGTGATGAACTTGTATCACTTGGGGGGAAGATTGTAGATGAAAAGCTAGTAAAATTACATTGAATGGATTCCCAGCTTGATAGGAACCATTTTTCAAGGGTATTTGTGCTCATGAGAACCTCCCTAAATTTGAGAGGCTTTGGTATGAATTCATCCAAGAGGATACTCAGATGTTGTCAAAGGCCGACAAGAAGGGTGGTGATGACAACCTAGCCCTAATTGGTTAAACCAAGAAGGGCATAGGTAAATGATCCAACAAGGATAAGGGAAAGAGTGAGGAGTCAAACTTACAACTAGGGAATAATGACTTGAGTTAAATCATGTGCTTTATAAGAACGATGATTTTTCATCACAGTGTTCGAAGAAGAAGGGTAAAGGGAAGCAATAGTAGAATCAGGTAGCAACCTCAAATAAAAATCAGATGAGCGATTCTGCCAATTATATCATAAGAGGATGGGTCGCCTGCATTACATAGCGTTGATTATTTTTTGATGGAGATAGTCACAGGTCTTCCATAGTTCAAGATTGAGCAACAGGGAGTATGTAAAGGGTGTGTGATTGGAAGGCATGCCAGGGATGTTTTTCCAAGCAACAAGCACATTTCTAAGGGGATTCTAGAAATAGTGAATTCAAATGTATGTGGGCTGATGTCAGTAGCATCAATCACATGGAGCATGTACTATTTTTCCTTCATTGACGACTTATCTTGGAAGACATGGATCTACTTCTTAAATATAAAGGATGAATTATTTTGTAGGTTTCAAGAAGTCAAAGCTCTTGTCGAGAATCAGGAAGGAAATAAGATCAAGGTTTTCAGATCAGATAATGGGGTTGAGTATACCTCCAACCAGTTTAAGGATTTATGCAAGGAGGTAGAAATAAAGAGGGAGCTAACTGTTTCGTACAACCCACAACAAAATGGGGTTGTAGAGTGAAAGAATCGATCCATCATAGGGGCTTCTAAGGCCATGATTCAAGACTAGGAGTTGCTGATGTTTCTTTGGGAAAAAGCGTGCTACACAACAATCTACATCAAGAATAGGTGTCCTCACAAGCTCTTGGAGGACAGGATTACAGAGGAAGCATTCACTAGAGTTGAGTCATTTTGTATCTTTGGTTGTCCAATCTACATCCATGTACATGTAGAGAAGAGGACTAAGTTGGATCCCTCCAGTAGGAAGGGTTTATTTGTGGGTTACAGTATTCAAAGGCTTACAACTTCTATATTCTAGAGAAGAGGAAGACATTTGTAAGAAGGGATGTGAATTTTGAGGAATACTTTTCATCTAGGAAGTCGCATGAGCTCGTTCCAATGACATAGGATGAGGAGCAGGAAGCTACGAAAGATATTTCAGATGGAGGATTGCAAACATATGGCCACACCCATGATCACCAATCTGAAGAAGGTGACAACTTCAAATTCAGAGTTGTTGGATCCCACGTTGTACATGAAACTGATAGGTTCCTTAATATATTTGGTCAGATCTAGACCATATATATGTTTTTCAGTGAACAATTTGAGTTAGTTCATAGTGGAGTTGAGGAATGAGCATTGGGTAGAAAAAAAAACATGTGCTCAGGTATTTGAGGTGAATAGTGGAGTATGGTATGAGATATCTTGGAGATGGAAAGGTCAAGTTGCAGAGGTATACAGACTCAGATTGGGAAGGCAATGCAACAAATAGGAAGAATATCTCAGGGTGTTTCTTTAGTTTGGGATCAACGATGGTGTCCTGGTTAAACAAGAAGCAAACTTCTGTGACACTTAGCTTAGCAAAGGTAGAATACATGGCAGCTAGTATTTCTAATTGTGAGGCCATCTATATTCTTAAGTTACTTGCATGATTGTTTGATAACGAGTTGGAGCCTATAGTCATTTACCGTGATAATTAGAGTTGTATCAATCTCATTGAGAATCCGATGTTTCATGAATGGTCCAAGCACATAGAGATCATATATCACTTCATTCGAGACATGATTAAGAAGGTAGCAATGAAGCTCCAATATATTCCCACCGATCAACAAATAGATGATATTTTGACCAAGCCCTTAGCAAAAAGGAATTTTGAAGCATTCAGAGACAAACTTGGATTGGTGCAGAATTCCTTCTGCGCTAAGAGGGAGTGTTGAGAAAAGTAGCTTGAGTAGGATAATCTTGCACATGTTAGGTGTGAACGTGCGAGAATTAGTTCCAGACAACTTCTAGTGACCACTTAGTAAAAGTGGGAAATAATACCATCATGTAATTTCACTTAAATATATACAAGTGAAAGTCAAATTTCCTATGTTTTTCTAGTCTTATTTCCTATGTTCTTCTAATCTAAATGAAATAATTTAGAGATTATAGAATATTAGTGAGTTATATTTGATCTAATCTTAGCCATACACTTCATTGTTGAGATAAAGCGATTTCTAGGATTAAGTAGATTAGTTTCTAAGATTTGAGAAATTAGTTGCTAGGATTGAGAAGATTAGTTATCTCTCTCAAAGCATAAATAGAACAAGATGGGATAGATTCAACACACATTTTGTACACCAATAAGGCTCAAGCTATTAGAGAGAGATCAATTCAACAGGTTCAGAGCACATGATAGGAGCCGAGGTCGAGAAGTAGGTATAAGTATAGTTTGTACAGTGTTGTACAACATATCAGGTAGGTGGATTTTCAATAGTCACAACAGATAGATTTATCTCAGTAAGTGCAATTTTTTTTTTTTTTTTTGTATACTGTACAACTGTTAGTTTGACAACTTGTGGGGGTTTCTCTGTAATCTTGGAATTTAAATGAAAAGCTGATTTCACAATGTAATTATTGGTTTATCATGTTTATGCTTCCACTGGTTATTTCAACTATATGTGTGATTGTTGCATATTCAAAAATATTTATTTATGAAATTAAATAAGTTCAGATTTAATTTATTTAATTAAGAAAAACATAGGAAAACAATCACCTAGGGTTGAAAATTCCATAACTCCATCCTGCAGAATGATGTTTGGAAGATTGTATTGAAACCAGAGGGGAAATCAATGATTGATTTTAGGTAATTGGACAAAGAAAAACATGGGGTTGAGGGGATTATTGAAAAATGCAAGGCAAGGCAAGGTTTGTGGTAACATGGTTATCACAAAACAATGGAGTCAATTATGATGGCATATTTTCATTAGTTGCCATGTATACATCTACTGGTATCGTTCTTTTCTTAGCAACATGTTTTGTATGGTGCTTGCATTAGATGGATGTGAAAGTGTCTATTGAAAATATTTGTTGTCATTGATGTCAAAGATAGGGCGAGCTTACAAGATGTCCAAGATAAATATTACAAGCCTACAATATGTCCAAGATAAATATTACAAGTCTACAAATGTCCAAGATAAATATTGTAAGATGGAGATTGTTGAATGTTTTATTTTTGGTTAGTTTGAATACCCTATATTTGAAGGCATTTTTGTTAAGGTTTAAGCTATTATTAGGTTTCTTTTCAATTTTCTAGATAACCATAGCATAGGTAGGATCACTGAGAGAAACACAATCACAAGATACACAATATTTATCATGGGAAACCCTCATGGGGGAGAAAACCTAGCAAAACTTCCTTAATATAGATAGCCAATACAATGCCAAGAAAATAAACCAAAACACTAGAGAATATCCAACACTGAGCAATGCGCCTCTCTCTTCCTTCTTCTCCCAATTGCAACTACCAAAATTGCACACTGGATGAGCGAATGAGTGAGTGAGATAATGAGGCATTGACTTCCTTTATTTATACAAACTGGCAGGTGCTGAAAATGTGTCTCTTCACTGGGCAGGGCCGACTTGTCTTGTTAGTGGTTAAAACCACTTTAATTGTTCTCGGGGACGACTTCTCAATTTTCATATTAATATTTAGGGTTTGACCAATCCACAAAACATGATTTGGTTAGTTACAATTCCTGACATGATCAATCCATAAAAGGGGATTGATCTTGTGAATAATAACTCAATAATAAGTAGAATACTTTTTGTAGTTACAATATTTCAACACTCCCCCTTAACAAGAAGGGTATTCTACAACATCATCAGGAGAGAGAGAGGGAAACAACATCAAAAACATCTGAAACACTGATGGCATATCTATAAATCATCAGAAGTTTTTCTTCATCATCAATATCATCATCCACATCAGGGAGATGGAATGGCATCATCATCATCTGCATCAACATGGATTAGTATAACACTAATACATCATCATCATTAATAAAAACACAAGACTAATGCAATATCAACAACAACATCATCACAACACGAGGGATGAAGCATCATCAACATCAACACTAGGCTGGAAATATTCAGCATGAAGCTGGCATCTCAAAAACATCAACACAAAGCCAGAAATCATCAACACAAAGCTCGCATCTCAACAATATCAACACAAAGCTGGAAATAATCAGCATGAAGCTGACATTTCAACAACATCATAATGAAGCTGGAAATCTTCAACACGAGGATGGCATCACAACAACATCAACAAGAAGCTGTAAATATTCAACACGAGGCTGGCATCACAACAACATCAAAATGAAGATGGAAATATTTAGCACAAGGATGGCATCAAAACAACATCAACATGAAGCTCGAAATCTTTAGCACAAGGCTGGCATGACCACTACTCCCCCTTTCGAGGGAGGTCCTTTCAGACTACACCAAGTTTATCTCGAAAGTGCTCAAACTTTACATGAGACAGAGGCTTGGTCAACACATATGAAACTTGTTAATCCATGCTAACATACTGGAGCTTTATGGCTCCTCTCTACACCATATCATAGATGTAATGATATCGAATTTCTATGTGTTTTGACTTGTCATGAAACACAAGGTTCTCTGTCATCTTTAAGCAACTCTGGTTATCACATAGAATCATGATTTCTTCCATCTAAAGATCGAATAGACCTGTCAACAAGTTCTGAATCCATATGGCTTTACAACTGGCGGAACATGCAGTGATGTATTATGCTTCTGTCGTGTTGAGAGAAATACTTGATTGCTTCCTACTCTACCATGAGATCATGGCTGACCCCAGACTGAAACAACATCCCGAAGTGCTCTTTCTATTAGGGACACTTCTAGCCCAATCTGAATTGGTATAACCACTTAGTCTTAAGTCATGATCTCCATTATAACTGAGAGAAAACTCTAATGTAACCTTAAGGTACTGTTGAGCACTCAACACACCCTAAAAAGCCTTTCTGATTCGACTTCATTTTGAGAAATGTTTTGTATTTTCTTATTCTCACGACTCTCATCACCTATTCAAGTTTGTTTGAACTTATGAAACCTCATGACTGAAAAGGCTTTAACACCTAAATAAAGAATCGACAACCAAAACACTTCACCCAACTCGCTCAGATTCGACATCGGAAGGAATTCAAAGAAGGAAAAGAACCACTCGAGAAACCAGAGGAAGTTTTTGTTTTGCGTCAAGTCTTGCATAAGGATATCACCGATAGCCGATTCCCCTTTGACATCGGTAAAAGAAGAGGGGTATAGACGTTAATGAAGAGAGAAAAGATATCACCGATAGCCTATGCCTGACGCACTTATCGTAATCGGGGAAAACCTGAAAGTATCACAACAAATATTCTAACCACGCTAAAGGTTATCCTTGATCTCCTATCCCTGATGCGTTTTCAACATCGAGACTTTTTCGAGGAAGCTAATCCGAAGAAAGCACTTGATAGGTTTATTGTCGATCGCCGACCCTGAATGCTTTTTCAACATCGGAAAGCTAAGGTTTGTTTTAGAATGAATAAATTAAGGAAAGTACCGACTCCGGTTAATACACGCTAATTAAGTCGCTGGTCTTCATCGCCACGTGTCTTTAACCAGTAGGAGGATCGTACGGTCTAGTTTTATCCCGATTCATTATTGGTTCCCTAGGTCCGAGTCACACCTCCGATTCAGCTTCACCATGACAAAATTATATGGTGAAATTGATCGGCGTCAGAGCTTTTTGCAGAAAGACATAAACAAAAACGTTCATAGCACATCCCCGATCCTCGATCCACCCACTGAGAGGGTGACACGATGGGACGTTTTAACATTAGATACAATTGGATTTTGAGCATTTAACGAGATAATTAATACCAAATCCCGCATTAGTTTCTAACTCATGNTCTACCATAATGAGAACATTAACATAAATATGATATTGTGGAACAAACTCAGATTCATAGAGATGACCAAATCAGACACCATTACCAGTTACTAGATTAAGATCATGCATATATGTGATGAACTTGTATCACTTGGGGGGAAGATTGTAGATGAAAAGCTAGTAAAATTACATTGAATGGATTCCCAGCTTGATAGGAACCATTTTTCAAGGGTATTTGTGCTCATGAGAACCTCCCTAAATTTGAGAGGCTTTGGTATGAATTCATCCAAGAGGATACTCAGATGTTGTCAAAGGCCGACAAGAAGGGTGGTGATGACAACCTAGCCCTAATTGGTTAAACCAAGAAGGGCATAGGTAAATGATCCAACAAGGATAAGGGAAAGAGTGAGGAGTCAAACTTACAACTAGGGAATAATGACTTGAGTTAAATCATGTGCTTTATAAGAACGATGATTTTTCATCACAGTGTTCGAAGAAGAAGGGTAAAGGGAAGCAATAGTAGAATCAGGTAGCAACCTCAAATAAAAATCAGATGAGCGATTCTGCCAATTATATCATAAGAGGATGGGTCGCCTGCATTACATAGCGTTGATTATTTTTTGATGGAGATAGTCACAGGTCTTCCATAGTTCAAGATTGAGCAACAGGGAGTATGTAAAGGGTGTGTGATTGGAAGGCATGCCAGGGATGTTTTTCCAAGCAACAAGCACATTTCTAAGGGGATTCTAGAAATAGTGAATTCAAATGTATGTGGGCTGATGTCAGTAGCATCAATCACATGGAGCATGTACTATTTTTCCTTCATTGACGACTTATCTTGGAAGACATGGATCTACTTCTTAAATATAAAGGATGAATTATTTTGTAGGTTTCAAGAAGTCAAAGCTCTTGTCGAGAATCAGGAAGGAAATAAGATCAAGGTTTTCAGATCAGATAATGGGGTTGAGTATACCTCCAACCAGTTTAAGGATTTATGCAAGGAGGTAGAAATAAAGAGGGAGCTAACTGTTTCGTACAACCCACAACAAAATGGGGTTGTAGAGTGAAAGAATCGATCCATCATAGGGGCTTCTAAGGCCATGATTCAAGACTAGGAGTTGCTGATGTTTCTTTGGGAAAAAGCGTGCTACACAACAATCTACATCAAGAATAGGTGTCCTCACAAGCTCTTGGAGGACAGGATTACAGAGGAAGCATTCACTAGAGTTGAGTCATTTTGTATCTTTGGTTGTCCAATCTACATCCATGTACATGTAGAGAAGAGGACTAAGTTGGATCCCTCCAGTAGGAAGGGTTTATTTGTGGGTTACAGTCTTCAAAGGCTTACAACTTCTATATTCCAGAGAAGAGGAAGACATTTGTAAGAAGGGATGTGAATTTTGAGGAATACTTTGCATCTAGGGAGTCGCATGAGCTCGTTCCAATGACATAGGATGAGGAGCAGGAAGCTACGAAAGATATTTCATATGGAGGATTGCAAACATATGGCCACACCCATGATCACCAATCTGAAGAAGGTGACAACTTTAAATTCAGAGTTGTTGGATCCCACGTTGTACATGAAACTGATAGGTTACTTAATATATTTGGTCAGATCTAGACCATATATATGTTTTTCAGTGAACAATTTGAGTTAGTTCATAGTGGAGTCGAGGAATGAGCATTGGGTAGAAAAAAAAACATGTGCTCAGGTATTTGAGGTGCATAGTGGAGTATGGTATGAGATATCTTGGATATGGAAAGGTCAATTTGCAGAGGTATACAGACTCAGATTGCGAAGGCAGTGCAACAAACAAGAAGAATATCTCAGGGTGTTTCTTTAGTTTGGGATCAACGACGGTGTCCTGGTTCAACAGGAAGCAAACTTCCGTGACACTTAGCTTAGCAAAGGTAGAATACATGGCAGCTAGTATTTCTAGTTGTGAGGCCATCTATATTCTTAAGTTACTTGCATGATTGTTTGATAACGAGTTGGAGCCTATAGTCATTTACCGTGATAATTAGAGTTGTATCAATCTCATTGAGAATCTGATGTTTCATGAATGGTCCAAGAACATAGAGATCATATATCACTTCATTCGAGACATGATTAAGAAGGGAGCAATGAAGCTCCAATATATTCCCACCGATCAACAAATAGATGATATTTTGACCAAGCCCTTAGCAAAAAGGAATTTTGAAGCATTCAGAGACAGACTTGGATTGGTGCAGAATTTCTTCTGCGCTAAGAGGGAGTGTTGAGAAAAGTAGCTTGAGTAGGATAATATTGCACATGTTAGGTGTGAACGTGCGAGAATTAGTTCCAGACAACTTCTAGTGACCACTTAGTAAAAGTGGGAAATAATGCCATCATGTAATTTCACTTAAATATATACAAGCGAAAGTCAAATTTCCTATGTTTTTCTAGTCTTATTTCCTATGTTCTTCTAATCTAAATGAAATAATTTAGAGATTATAGAATATTAGTGAGTTATATTTGATCTAATATTAGCCATACACTTCATTGTTGAGATAAAGCGATTGCTAGGATTAAGTAGATTAGTTTCTAAGATTTGAGAAATTAGTTTCTAGGATTGAGGAGATTAGTTATCTCTCTCAAAGCATAAATAGAACAAGATGGGATAGATTCAACACACATTTTGTACACCAATAAGGCTCAAGATATTAGAGAGAGATCAATTCAACAGGTTCAGAGCACAGGATAGGCACCGAGGTTGAGAAGTAGGTATAAGTATAGTTTGTACAGTGTTGTACAACATATCAGGTAGGTGGATTTTCAATAGTCACAACAGATAGATTTATCTCAGTAAGTGCAATTTTTTTTTTTTTTTCTTTATATACTGTACAACTGTTAGTTTGACAACTTGTGGGGGTTTCTCTATAATCTTGGAATTTAAATGAAAAGCTGATTTTACAATGTAATTATTGGTGTATCGTGTTTATGCTTCCACTGGTTATTTCAACTATATGTGTGATTGTTGCATATTCAAAAATATTTATTTATGAAATTAAATAAGTTCAGATTTAATTTATTTAATTAAGAAAAACATAGGAAAACAATCACCTAGGGTTGAAAATTCCATAACTCCATCCTGCAGAATGATGTTTGGAAGATTGTATTGAAACCAGAGGGGAAATCAATGATTGATTTTAGGTAATTGGACAAAGAAAAACATGGGGTTGAGGGGATTATTGAAAAATGCAAGGCAAGGCAAGGTTTGTGGTAACATGGTTATCACAAAACAATGGAGTCAATTATGATGGCATATTTTCATTAGTTGCCATGTATACATCTACTGGTATCGTTCTTTTCTTAGCAACATGTTTTGTATGGTGCTTGCATTAGATGGATGTGAAAGTGTCTATTGAAAATATTTGTTGTCATTGATGTCAAAGATAGGGCGAGCTTACAAGATGTCCAAGATAAATATTACAAGCCTACAATATGTCCAAGATAAATATTACAAGTCTACAAATGTCCAAGATAAATATTGTAAGATGGAGATTGTTGAATGTTTTATTTTTGGTTAGTTTGAATACCCTATATTTGAAGGCATTTTTGTTAAGGTTTAAGCTATTATTAGGTTTCTTTTCAATTTTCTAGATAACCATAGCATAGGTAGGATCACTGAGAGAAACACAATCACAAGATACACAATATTTATCATGGGAAACCCTCATGGGGGAGAAAACCTAGCAAAACTTCCTTAATATAGATAGCCAATACAATGCCAAGAAAATAAACCAAAACACTAGAGAATATCCAACACTGAGCAATGCGCCTCTCTCTTCCTTCTTCTCCCAATTGCAACTACCAAAATTGCACACTGGATGAGCGAATGAGTGAGTGAGATAATGAGGCATTGACTTCCTTTATTTATACAAACTGGCAGGTGCTGAAAATGTGTCTCTTCACTGGGCAGGGCCGACTTGTCTTGTTAGTGGTTAAAACCACTTTAATTGTTCTCGGGGACGACTTCTCAATTTTCATATTAATATTTAGGGTTTGACCAATCCACAAAACATGATTTGGTTAGTTACAATTCCTGACATGATCAATCCATAAAAGGGGATTGATCTTGTGAATAATAACTCAATAATAAGTAGAATACTTTTTGTAGTTACAATATTTCAACACTCCCCCTTAACAAGAAGGGTATTCTACAACATCATCAGGAGAGAGAGAGGGAAACAACATCAAAAACATCTGAAACACTGATGGCATATCTATAAATCATCAGAAGTTTTTCTTCATCATCAATATCATCATCCACATCAGGGAGATGGAATGGCATCATCATCATCTGCATCAACATGGATTAGTATAACACTAATACATCATCATCATTAATAAAAACACAAGACTAATGCAATATCAACAACAACATCATCACAACACGAGGGATGAAGCATCATCAACATCAACACTAGGCTGGAAATATTCAGCATGAAGCTGGCATCTCAAAAACATCAACACAAAGCCAGAAATCATCAACACAAAGCTCGCATCTCAACAATATCAACACAAAGCTGGAAATAATCAGCATGAAGCTGACATTTCAACAACATCATAATGAAGCTGGAAATCTTCAACACGAGGATGGCATCACAACAACATCAACAAGAAGCTGTAAATATTCAACACGAGGCTGGCATCACAACAACATCAAAATGAAGATGGAAATATTTAGCACAAGGATGGCATCAAAACAACATCAACATGAAGCTCGAAATCTTTAGCACAAGGCTGGCATGACCACTACTCCCCCTTTCGAGGGAGGTCCTTTCAGACTACACCAAGTTTATCTCGAAAGTGCTCAAACTTTACATGAGACAGAGGCTTGGTCAACACATATGAAACTTGTTAATCCATGCTAACATACTGGAGCTTTATGGCTCCTCTCTACACCATATCATAGATGTAATGATATCGAATTTCTATGTGTTTTGACTTGTCATGAAACACAAGGTTCTCTGTCATCTTTAAGCAACTCTGGTTATCACATAGAATCATGATTTCTTCCATCTAAAGATCGAATAGACCTGTCAACAAGTTCTGAATCCATATGGCTTTACAACTGGCGGAACATGCAGTGATGTATTATGCTTCTGTCGTGTTGAGAGAAATACTTGATTGCTTCCTACTCTACCATGAGATCATGGCTGACCCCAGACTGAAACAACATCCCGAAGTGCTCTTTCTATTAGGGACACTTCTAGCCCAATCTGAATTGGTATAACCACTTAGTCTTAAGTCATGATCTCCATTATAACTGAGAGAAAACTCTAATGTAACCTTAAGGTACTGTTGAGCACTCAACACACCCTAAAAAGCCTTTCTGATTCGACTTCATTTTGAGAAATGTTTTGTATTTTCTTATTCTCACGACTCTCATCACCTATTCAAGTTTGTTTGAACTTATGAAACCTCATGACTGAAAAGGCTTTAACACCTAAATAAAGAATCGACAACCAAAACACTTCACCCAACTCGCTCAGATTCGACATCGGAAGGAATTCAAAGAAGGAAAAGAACCACTCGAGAAACCAGAGGAAGTTTTTGTTTTGCGTCAAGTCTTGCATAAGGATATCACCGATAGCCGATTCCCCTTTGACATCGGTAAAAGAAGAGGGGTATAGACGTTAATGAAGAGAGAAAAGATATCACCGATAGCCTATGCCTGACGCACTTATCGTAATCGGGGAAAACCTGAAAGTATCACAACAAATATTCTAACCACGCTAAAGGTTATCCTTGATCTCCTATCCCTGATGCGTTTTCAACATCGAGACTTTTTCGAGGAAGCTAATCCGAAGAAAGCACTTGATAGGTTTATTGTCGATCGCCGACCCTGAATGCTTTTTCAACATCGGAAAGCTAAGGTTTGTTTTAGAATGAATAAATTAAGGAAAGTACCGACTCCGGTTAATACACGCTAATTAAGTCGCTGGTCTTCATCGCCACGTGTCTTTAACCAGTAGGAGGATCGTACGGTCTAGTTTTATCCCGATTCATTATTGGTTCCCTAGGTCCGAGTCACACCTCCGATTCAGCTTCACCATGACAAAATTATATGGTGAAATTGATCGGCGTCAGAGCTTTTTGCAGAAAGACATAAACAAAAACGTTCATAGCACATCCCCGATCCTCGATCCACCCACTGAGAGGGTGACACGATGGGACGTTTTAACATTAGATACAATTGGATTTTGAGCATTTAACGAGATAATTAATACCAAATCCCGCATTAGTTTCTAACTCATG
>JZKD02S0242936.1:0-21244 GCA_000966675.3 Picea glauca | reverse complement strand
ATGCCTTGAACCCATGTTGTTGCAAGAGACAATTACCCTGAGCATATAAGTCACAATCTAATGTATTCACTTTATTTTGGTTATTGCATTAATGTTCTATTTTTTTTGTAAGCTTATTTGGAAAAAATCATATTAACTTGAAAAAAGAAACAATACAATGTCTAACTCCTAGTCTACCACTGGGGAAACCACCAGGAGCAAAATAACAACTTTTCTATCCTGATTGTCTTGAAGAGAAAAAATGATTTTATACTACATATCATAATATACCAGAGATTAAAGGTAGAGTAATGAAGTCTAATTAACATGTTGATAACTAAGATGAGGAGGGGCCAGAGCCTCGTTACCTATGAAACTATAGAACAAAAAATTTAACAGTTCTAGCATTTGAAAAACTAAAGATGCAAAGCAATATCTTCAACAATAGGAACCCGGGGTTGAGCGAAGTCAAGCTTGGTCAAGTCCATGCCAACGAGCTTCTCGACAAGTAGATTGATTTTATGGTCTACGAGTTTGATTTGAAGCTGCACATTATCAAGCTGGAGAATAATCTCCTAGTAGGCCTCGTTCCTCTCGACCAACACCTTGCCCATGAGAGATTTTATTTACCAATATAAGTCTATTGTTTTGTAATACTTAGTTTTCCTAGTGCAAGAAGAGCCGATGTTTGGAACCCACATACATATGTCTTCATTTACTGCTTTGTTTTCAATGAAATGTCTATGAACCCGAGTAACAGCTTCACCCAAATCAATCTTAGCTTGAATTTCATGGGGCGTATGAGCCTGGTAGATTGATGTCGATTCTTCTGCATCTAGTTGTATTTATGTTCTTCTGCCTTCCCCTCCTACCGCACATTCTGTATTTATGTTCTAATTATTTTGCACTTAATCTCTAATTATGTTCTATTTATGTGCTTAGTTTGTTATAGATGTAAGTTTAGGTGGATATGAATCTGAAGGTTATGATGATGATCATAAGAGAAAGGATAAGGAAAAGTAAAAGGGGAAAAACAAGTAGTTGTAGACATAGATGAGAAAAAAAAAGTGAACAATAATTACCTATCACATATTTCATATTATTCACAAGGATTGAGTCATTGTGGATGGAGAACCCTCAAATCTCCAAACGAGTCAATCATTTGCTATAACTAGAGGTAATTTTTATTTTGTTAAATAGAGTTCTTCATTTTCTCTCTCTTTTTTTTTTATATAAATTAAGGGGAAAACCATATTTGTAAGGTATGATTTACAAGTTATAACAATATTAATTGTGATTCTCTTTGATGAAAATAAAGTGAGAGGAGTATGGGAGTGAGTCAACCAACGAAGCACTAAAATATGCCCTAAAGAAAATCTATATAAAGATGGTGAAGGGCTTGTAATTAGTGGACACCGAGATAAATTAGAATTATTTTTTTATTTTAGTGTGAGAATTCATCGCTTTTGATTAATTTTGTCTTTAAGTGTAAAAATTCCATCCTTATTGTTAATTGCAAGTATATCAATTACAAATTACCCTTTGATTGTGTTTTTATATAGACCTTCATAAGAGGAAGAAGAATAAGAAGATGATGGTGTGGTTTTGGATGATGGTTGTAATGTTGACGATGTATCAAGATCTAATCAACACAACTCCAGTCATGATATCTTTCTTGACTTGTGTACTCTTGTAATTAACCTTAATATTTCCCTAGTGTATCAGTAGACCACTTGTTTACGGGGATAACATATCTTATTGTGTACATGTACATAAGATTCTCATTTCCTATGAGATGATAGTAGATCATCTGTTATGTGGAGAAAAATGAGAATTGCATATCAATTACTATGAATTTATAGATGTATTTTTCTCTATCCTATGTACTCATATATATTCCAATATATTTATTGCGTAGAACAATGAGAATGAATATATTATTAAATAAATCATTATTTAGTTTATTTATTAATTAAATAATATTTTATAATGAAATGAAATTTGCATCACAATGTGATACAAAACATGATACAAAATGAAATTTGCATTGCAATGTGATGCACAAGGCAACACAAAATGAAAAATGAGATGCAAAATGCTAATGCAACACAAAAAGATGCCCAAGTGTCATTTTAATGAATGCAACTGATAAAAAATGTCGTTTTATTGCATGACCATGACACAAGGTCTGACACCTTCGAATGTGTCAAACTTTATGTTGTACCTTTAGTAAAAAGAAACCCAATAATAAAGGGAAGCAAACATAAATTTCAATGCTAAGGCATTGTAGTAATGAAGACCTAACAAAATTAAAGAAAAAAAAAACAATAATAAAATAAAGTTAGCAAAATAGGTAAATTTAAACCTCCCACAAAGTCACAATAGAGATCAAATAACCCGCACGTGATTGGCTTGGGCTAATCCCATTATATGGGAGTAATCTTTGGTAGCCTTAAAACCTTGTCCTTTTGGTGTTAAAAAGGATAAAAAAAGAAATAAAGATGATTCCAATACAACATTTCCATGACATTGCACATGTAAATATAGTACCCAATTGATAGTAAAGAGTTTAAGCACAAAATCCAAACGGTAGCTAACTTGGATTTTGTTTTTGAAAAGTAAAAAAGATGTTTTGAGATGTCTTAATCTTGTCCTTGGATTCCAAATGGATAATGACAAGCATATAGTAATATAATCAATTAAATTTGTGTGAAACATATTTCAAACATATTTCTAATAATCCATTAAATTTATGTGAAATATATTTCTAATAAAAATTAACCAAAATTAACCAACACATACATGTTTCCTTGATTGGTCATGATTTGTGTAAGCATCATGGTTCACTTAAAAAAAATAAACTAAAACATAACCTTGTATCTACTAGATAATTATACATAAAAAATGATTAAAAAGTAAAATAACATTGTTGTGGTTATCACAATGAAAGGTCCTCTTAATGCCTCCTCCTTGGTAGGCAATAACAAACTCCATGTATATTGGTTGCAATTTTCATATTATGATAGTAACTCTTGCAACAAAGCTCTTTTTTCAATATTTATCATTTGATTAGGTTATAAATAATAATTTCTCCTTTCTACTAATTGGTATCTTTAGGGCTATCCCACCTTCCCCTTTACTAGTTGGGGTGTTTAGGGCTGTCCCACCCTTCCCTTTATTGTTCTTCCCCATAAGTTGTTGTAGCTTATTATTGGTCTAGTTTCTAATGAATTCATTTGGTTCATTAATCTTGTTTCCAATATATGTGCTTCTATTGACTATTTGGTTTCCCATCCAATAAATATGATGTAATTGAATTTTTAAAAAGAATAATAATTATTAAATATTTTCCTTTAAAAAGATGAAGTGTTCATCCTGATTTTTCATTTTTTAATCATTTCCTTTATGATTTAAAAAAATATTTTATTTTTTAATCATTTTCTTTATGATTTAAAAAACTATTTTCTTCCTAAAATATGTTTTGATAACAGAATCATTTTCTTTTTCATTTTACTTATTTTAATAATATCATATTACTTTGAAAATATCCAAATAAATAAGAGAAGGTGCAACCACTAACACATTAATAATCAATAAACAAGAAATGTAAAATCCCATCAAATTAATAATCAATAAACAAGAAATTTAAAATCCCATCATATTATCACTATAATTGAACCATTTCTCCATTAAACAAGATGGACATGTACAAAACAATGAGAAGTTAAAATCTGACAGGTCCATGATTGGTCACAAAGATATCCTAGTCATTCATAGATAGAATAAATGATTTTTTTTTGGCATTTTTGTAGAGCCTGAGAAGGACATGTGCATAGGAAAAGAAAACCAATTATTGGGCTTCATTATTAAGGCAACCTTCTATTGTATAAGCAAATACCACTTATTGAAAAAGTTGGAAATATAATATTAACACGATGTAGACCGCCGTGGCCACATGCAGATCCGATGATGCCTCCCTATAAAATTTTACATCATTTGACAGACTCTGCCGACGCTCAAACAGTACTCACTTCCTGCTTTTTAAAGTTGAAGCCGTGTAGCAATTTTTTCCACAAGAAATGACCAAAATTCAATGATAAAAATCGCAATTTTAACCATAAAATCGTGGAAATTTCCAAAATTTTATCATATAAATTTCAATGGAACATCTCAATACTCTAATTTAACAATCTACACTTATATTCCTGAAAAAAACCTGGAAAAACCAAAAAAACAACACGTTTATTAACTCCAAAATTCAGTAAGAGATAAAAAATGAAAAACCATAAAAACAATGTGAGTTAGAAAATTAGCTCATTCCCCCAAAGCCTTCTACCTTTCCATCGTCGTCGGGACTCGGGGCTTGTGGACAGATGACAGGTGAGCAGGTAACAATTCTGTATTGTCAGCAGCCCAAAAACGTCCTTCTGACAATTATGCTGTCAGGAGGAGTAACGTATAAGTTTCCGTCAAATACATGGGAATTTGCCAGTAGTTTGGTGCTTACTTTGTGTCAGCTGGATTCCCAGTGGTGAAGCCCATTAATTAATTGGTCTCATATCACTCCAGTTGGCACTCACGGTACAGGGCCCCTGATTTGGTTGGGTTTGTAGGTATGTGGACTTTGGCATCCATCCTCATTCAGCTGAGAGCTAGCTACCTCCATTGTGTGTTATAGTTTGGTTGACTAAGACCCACAATGGCTCACTGAGCTTAGGCTCTCTGTGTTATGTTCCTTGCTGGGACTTGAATTGAAAACAGTATCTCTGAATTTCAGAAGATGGAGGGGGGGACTTTGCTGGATTCTGCTGTGTTTCAGCTCACTCCCACTAGAACAAGGTAAGCCAGCATTCTGAGAACTTCCATTGTATTTATCATATGGATTCATAACTTCATTCTAGTGGTAGAAAGGTTTAGAAAACATCATCATTGTCATGGGTTTGTATGGCATTTATAATGGTTTTATCTCTGCGGGGTGATTTTGTCAGGTGTGATCTTGTTATATGGAGCGGAAGAGTGAGTCTGAAGCTGGCATCAGGGCTGGTGAAGCCATTTGTATGCCATCTTAGGGCAGCTGAGGAACAGTTCGATAAGGGTGGGTATTCAATTATACTGGAGGTGCCTGCTGGACACGAGAGATCGTGGTTTACCAAAGGTACAGTTGAAAGGTAGGCAGAACTTTTTGTATTCAGAGGACTGGAGAAAAGATCAATTGATGTCAATTCCTAGTTTTGCAATTTTCATGAAGATTTTTTAGTTAGTAGATTGGATCTTTACCCATATGAGTCTTGAGTCCATTTCTGAGGTTTTGTAATTCATTTTTAGTACATTTTGGAGTTGAGAAAAGATTAATTGTTGTCAATTTACAATTTTGCAATTTTTGCGAAGATTTTACAGTTGGTAGGTGGGATCTACCCATATGAATAATGAGTCCAATGCAGAGCTTTTCTGATCAACACTTTTTTGTAGAAGAATTGATGTCACTTCGGAATTTTACAATTTCGCTGAAGCTTTTATTGTTAGTGGCTTGGGATCTGCCCATATGTGCATTGGGTTCAAGTCGGAGCTTTGTGATGCATGTTCTCATCAAGTCTCTTGCAATGCTTTGTATTGTATAGGTTTGTCCGGTTCGTGAGCACTCCAGAGGTTCTTGAGCGGGTTAACACGATTGAACTTGAAATTTTACAGATTGCAGAATCGATTAGTGCCCAATGCAGCGAGGCTCTGGCGGTGAACACTTAACTATTGCTCCGAGCCTTTCCAATACATTGCCAGACTTCTTCCATGTCATGTCATTAAGCCATTTAACCTTTTTGGTTTTGCAGGCTGCTGATAAGCCTCCCAAATCTGGTGCAAGCAAAGCAACAGAAGGTGAGTAAATGTTCTGTGATTTAAATCGAAGGTTTGTCCATTACAGAGCACGTGAGCTCTAGTCCAAATGCTCTAGAATTTCATCTCTTTAATACCTCATTGCCACAGTTTCTTTCTGTCTTTAGCTTTTTGTGTGGCTAAATTTTCTATTCGTGTTCTGTCATTTGGTGATTGATTTTTTCCATAATTTCTAAATGTACTATTCGTATGTTCTATTGTAGTCATCTGTAGTATTGTGAACCTGTATATATTTTACTGTAACCAGATCTGATAAGATTTCCCAGCGGTGTTGTCATACTTTCGATACTATAGAATTATCCTTTGTAATGTCATGTGTAGGTCAATTGCCTCTTGGCAAATTCGCAAACTAAGAACCATTTTGATATTCTTGGGCCTTTAATATAAAGATCGGGAGTCATCCTCTTCCTGTCTCTCTCTTTCCTAATTCTACTTCTAGCCCTACCACACCTTGATCTGCATTGTATGTTCGACATGGCCCTTTAACATAAAGATCAGGAGCCATCCACTTCCTCTCTCTCCTAAATCTACTTCTAGCCCTAGCACACCTTGACATCTGCATTGTATGCTCGACATGGTTTTGGTTTTATATCTGCACTACTTCTTGTGTTTCCAATGGCTAGTTAGTTACCTCTTTCTCTGCTTTTAGTAGGGTAGTGGTAGGAGGCTTTCACACCCCCACTGTGAATTCATATTGGCTGTACTTTTGAGTCCCATTGATCAAGTTTGTGATCACTCATTGGACATTAATAAAATTATCTTATCCTGTGTACACACAGAGCTTATATCGATGGATGTATAATTGAATACGTTCAATGTGTGAGCTACCCCTCTAATTAACAGTTTAGGACAGACTATTTCATCTTGTCCAACTGTTTCAAAGGGATTTACACTAGGCACATATGTATACCATTATCCATATCATTTATCAAACGAGAATTGATGCAGATAGAGGCATATAAATAGTAAGTTACATTTTTTTCACTTGGTAGTTCTCTAGATGAAAGTAAAATTATTCAAGTCTATTTTCATTTACATTTAAGGTAAATCTGAGCCAATTAATTTCTCACTCTTTTGTGAGCATTTGCTCTCTTTATGTCCTAAACTATGTAATCCTTTCCGTATTGCCATAGAACCTTGATATTGGAACCGTGGGCAGTAGGCACTTGTTGTTGGTTTCCTGGACCTTGGGAATATAATATTTGAACATTCAGGTCTAAACTTGTCTTTGTAGTCAAAGTTATACTTTGTACTCCCATTTACAATCATATATAGGTACTGAGCATCAGCAGTCATGGAAGAGGAAGTGATATGTCATGACTCATCACTTCCTTGGCTTGAGTTGTGTGTGGAAATAGATATCTATGAGATAAAATAGCTGAAAGAGCTCATGGACCTTTGGAGTATATCAGGACTGCTGATTGATGTTGAAACTTCATTGAAGAACAATATGAAGAATGGAAGTGACATACACTGTTTTATGCAGAGTATAGCTGAGTTTTATAGGTTTGGCTGTAACTCACTTCTCTATGCTTGATAATAGTGCTGGGAAATAGCCTCAAACAAAGTCCCAATATTCTTGTATTTGATATATCATCTGCATAGTCTTTTCTGCGTGATAAAGGTTTTTCTCAGTATATATGAGCCTCAGTTCTATAAATACTAGATTTGGATACAAAAGGCAATGCTCCGTAGATACAAAGTTCATGAGACATAAGTTGATTTCCAGAGGAAAGGCAAACCAGTAGGGTGTGGTCTGAAGGAGATTTTAAAGGGATTTACTATATTTGATCACGTAGTTGTTGCAAAGTACAAATAGTATTATTCTGTGAGGTGTTTTTCGCTATATAATTGAATATGAATGTGCTATTGGTATTTGGAAATCCTCCTAACTATCCTCAAATATTCTCATTGCTGTTCTTTCATAGAAAATACTCACAGGGGAAAGAGACGGTCATTAAGAAAGAAAACAGATGGGTCAAATAATATTTATTGACCTATACTTGGACATAGCAGAAGGTAACAATCAGTTCCCCTTACAAACAAATCAAACAGCCCTGGCAGGCCTTAATTTGGTACTCACAAAGCTTAATTTAGAGTCTGTCAAACAAGATGCCCAATGAATAATCACATTTCAACTTTAAAGATCAATAATCATGACTCTTCATCCATCTCAGTTTAACTTCCGATGGGGCAAATCCTTTTTGGCACTGGTGTTCTAATGGTTTCGTAACGAACATTATCTCTTGCATATGCAAGTCGTTTTGTTGGATGCAATTATTGTACTTTGTAATGCAACCAGCTTGTTGTTCCTCTAATTCTGTCATTAAATTGTAACCATCTATAAATAGATAGGGGCAAATTTATTAGTCCATCCATCTGACCCCATCACCCTATCTGACCTCATTTAAAAATGAAATTAACTTTTATATTAATGTCCACTAAAAACTAAATTAGGTCAATGGGAGTCAAAAGCACAAGTAATAATAGAAAATAAAGAATTTTCATTTTGAGGGCATCATCTCCCTAAAATAAAAAATAAGCAGACAATTAGTACCAAATAAAAATGTGGTTAACCCAAAATAGGTAAATCCTCGACAATGAAGTAAAGTACAGGCCTAGAGAGGAAGACAAAGAGAACAAGTGATGCCACAACGGAGAGTGCAAGTCGACCAAACCACGAGTAGAACACTGAAGGCAATGCAGTCTTTAGTCACAGTTTGAACTAGAGGGGAAGCCTATATTCCCATCAATCGTTGTGAAGTCACTAGTATTGAGCTTGATAATGTCATTTGGAGAGTGGCTTAAACTAAGAAGAGCTGGCTGGGTGATGCTGGCACTCAAGAGCATTGCACAAAAGCTCTCCTAACATCAAAGGCAGAGAAACTCCAAAAGAGGAAAAATCAGGTGATGTGCTTTGGGACCGAAAATTATGTTGGGCATGGCAAGAAGCAACAACCCTTATACAAGCCAACCATGTTTTGATTGATTTTCTATCGTCCAGACTCCATACTAATATCTCTAGTATTTCTGTGACACTCGATGCTCTCATTGGCCAAGATGTGTCAAAAGGTAAATGGTGGTTTATTGGGTTGGTGAAAGTGGGGTGTTGTTATTGCTCTCTCCAGGGTTTAGGTATCTCCAATGACATGCTTGTGCCTGTACTCATGTTTGCGCCAATGCTTGTGAAAAGCGGGTGGAGCTAGGTTTAAGTCTTGGGCGACTTTGGAAACATAGATGCTCCCTACACGTGGCCTCTTAAGTGAAGGATGACTTCCATAGCATGGCAAGATGTTTCCCATTGAATATCTCATGTATCACACTTGTCGCTTGCTTGTGTTGACCAAAAACATTCAATCGAAAAATAGATGTGTTGAAAGAAGGATGTGACCATTCTCTTAGATCTAGAGGAGCAATGAAAGGCATGCTGAATGAGGGTAACCACCTCTCTTTGAAAGAAGGCCAAGTATCTCTAGACTAGATAATGGAAAAAAGTAGAGAGGGATCCCTTTGAGTCTCGATAAAGACGATGAAATATGCTTTGGTTAACAAATGGGACACTTGAAAATGAAATGTTCCTCATCCTCAACTTCTTGCAGGGAACATAGTTTGTAAGTCATGTCTTCTTGGGGGATATGGTGATCTATTTGAATCACAACTGTTGAGAACATGCCCTCAACTAACCAAGAGGGATCTTAAGACTATGTGACCCATGTTGTCGTACATAGTCTAAATGATCAATAAGAACATCAATAACTTGTAAGAAATGTATTGCTTAAAAGGTTAGGTTGGGGATAAGAAGTTGAAAGGGATAAACCCAAGTAACCTAGATAAATTGTCATTAAATGTCTTTCCTAATCGCCCTATTAATGTCCCCTTTTAGGGAGAGAAGGTGAGGAGGGGCATCTAAAGAGTACTTTTAAAGGGGGGAGACGGTCAATGAGATACTCATAGACTGTAGGAGTAGAGAGGCCTTAGAATACCTACATCACCTTTTCTCCTAAAGTCTGTGAGAGGCAATCTCCTCAGAAGAACAAGTAAGGATACCTCTGCTTTCATGAGATTGAGTCACTGATAGATTGGAGTCTATGAAGAGAAGAAATAAACCTAAAGATGCTCTCAAGATGAAGGGGGTGGTCTCCAAACTCGAAATGGACAATATTTCGAACAACAATTTGTTTTCTGTAGATCATATGCTAGAGCACAATGGTTTGACCTCTCCACACATGCCCAGTGAACAGGCCTTAGGTTTGGCCCCCAACATTTAAGCCATAGGGAATAGGTTAAAAAGATGCATCTTCAAGGGGATTTCTTGAGCCCCATAAAGATAGCGGTCCCACCCTGTGTAAAATGAGCTCCATGGGTCCACATGATATGTTTTCTTTTCTGTTTTGAGATCAGAGGGCCCAAAGAACTTACACTCCATAACCATTGTAGGTCCAGAAGATAGAAAGATTAGTTCCATTATATACAAACCATCTAACCCCAATACTCTACTTGCATTTACAAAGACAATGGGATTACATAGCATGACCCTTGTGGGCCCACTCAACATGAGTTTTCCAGTGTCGCAAGGCACAAAGAAACCACATTGGATATCCACAATAAGTTCATTAGGAACAAAGATCAGTCCAATGAAACACAAATAACCTTAAATATATAGTGACTTATGTGTACTAAGTACTATCATACTATATTGTGTCATTTATTTGATACAGGTCCATACTAGTTTACACACACACTCACTGTTTTAACTTTTGACTAGTGGGTACCTTGTCAACCGTTTAAAGTTCAACTTTAAGGTTGAAACTTATACAACAGAAATATTTCTTGTTGCTAGCTGTGCTGCAAAAAATGGCACGGAGACACCATAGTTTTAGCCTTTAAGATGTTTTGTCAGCATCTTCTATCTGGCAGATTGCATATGACATAAGTTTGTTCAGTTTTAAATGGCCCAATAAGGATTGCCAAAAATTGTCAACTTACCAACCTTCTAATCATCAAATGATATAGGCCATATGTAGCCTCTCTCTACAAAGTCACGTAGCTGATCTTTCTAATTGTAAGTTGCAATAGAGTAGATCTAGTTGTGGCATCTTTCATGTTGGTATGTCTATACTATATTGTGCAGTGTGAAGCCAAGTCTTTTTGTTAGGATTGCAGCTCTTGTGAAGACAATACACTAAATTCATTACGTGTGATCAAAGGCTAAAGCTTCCTCTTCTCTTGGTGGTGGCTTATCTTCCTTGGAGAAGCAAGATGACATAAATAACCTAAGATGTCATCCCTTGACTTACTACTGTTCAAGATCCATGTAAATAACCTCCAAATATCATTGTGATATTAATCTTATGCATCGAGAATTGAGGTTGTTGCAGTGGGTTCTTGTGTTCTTTCAGCTGCATGTCTGAATTTCTGAGTTTCTCAAGCATATTGCAGCAGAGATTCCCCATGTAATATGCCTTCCTTTCTGGTACCAACTCCTATGAGTTATTGATAACAAGGCTATTCAAGGATGAGAGTTTAGATATGAGTTTTTTCTTTGATGTTGAATTTCTTTTGCAAGAGATAATATTAAGATGTCCTTATCTGCTATCATGTCTCTGCACAGCTTGTTTTGAAATTGAGGTCTTTGTTTAACTGATGGTTTTGCATGGACTTTTACAGCCAACAAGATGATGGTTGATTCAAACCTAGAGAGCGCAATTGTTGCTTTTAAGGTATGCCCAATGCAGGAATTTTTATATTTTACACCGATAGCTTATATGTACATCATTTTTCTGTCAGGCATGAGACCAGTAACTTGGGCATTGTGGTATAAAGTATTGGTTGAGGATTTTAGATAAGTTCAGCATAGGATTGGGTTATGATATGCATATGATTTTGTGTCAGCCAAGAAGAGAATCAGTTGATGAAGCCTTCCCTGCACAAGGAGAAAATTCAAAGTAAGGGCTCTTTCAATCCTTTTCAGATATGTTACAAAACAAAATCCATAGATTCTGCATTACTTCTGTTTCATATAATACTAGTTGGATGAGTATATACTATATAATAACACTGTTTTTCTTTCTATTGGTCAGAATACAGCTGTTACGTGTACTAGAGAATCGAAAAATGGTGTTGCAGAAAGAACAAGGAATGGCATATGCTAGAGCTGCGGCAGCCGGCTTTGATACTCAATATATGGCTGATCTAGTCTCATTTGCAGAGCTTTTTGGGGCTTTTCGTTTAAGGTATTACTACTTGAATACATGTAGAATCGTATCTCATCAATAGGCCATAGGCAGAAGATAGAGAAATGCATTAACCTTAGAGTCACAAACTCAAATTGGTAACGTTGAGATGAAAGCAAGAGAGCTGGTTTCTACCTACTGGGTAGCCTTTACTAAGAAAATATATCGTTCATTTGCTGTGATGTTTATTATGAGAATCAGAGAATATATGTTAATTATTTTTAAAAGGAAGAAATGTGTCTTGGACTTGAGGAACTGACTGGTTGCATATCCAATAGGAAGGCATGCTTGAACATTATGGACTTACGTAAAAGAAAACAAGAAGCTGGGGTTTGGTTAGAGATGGAACTAAACACCATTGAAGATTGTTCAGTTCAAGCTGAGACTCCTGTTGTGGGAGCTTCTGGGATCATTCTGACCAGCAACTCTGTTGTTTGTCAGTCCAAGGTTCATCCTGCTTGTGATGACCCAAGCAAGCAAAGCAGTTTGAGTGGGACAGTGACCATGCCAAATGCAAATGGACACCATGCAAACTCAAATCATAATAAAGGTATTTTTTTGTTACTATTACCTCTGCACTTTGAAGGATTTGGTACTCTGAGTTAGCTTTTGTCTTAAGGAATTGCTGACATGAATTGCAATGGATGCTTAATAACCAGATAATGAATCATCCACGGAGGAGATATCTGCAGGGATGGCTGGAGGTAATGAGTATCTTCAGGGCTATACTCAGCAGTCTACAATGCCTGCATGGCCAGCTCAGCCTCTGCAATATATGCAGAGTTTTCAATCTCATATTGCTGGGCCTGGACCTCCAATGCAAGGTTTTCATGGACTTCCAATGCAAAGCTTTCAGCTTGGTTCTCCATATTATCAAAGTTATCCTGGAAATCCTTACTGGCCGCAGCACATTGGAGATCCTCGATTTGGTCCAGCTCAAAGGGCAGAATCAAGTGGTTTGTCTAATGTGTCTGCAGGGTTGAAACAAAATGCTGCAGAAGAAACAGAGGTAGGAAGTCCCAAATCTGTCTCAAGATCTCAATCTCTCACAGACAAAGGTGAACATTCTGATCTGGAGAAGGAATCTATGGTTCGACATTCAAAAATGTCTGTTTCTTCACGCAGAAAGTCCTCTTCAAGAAGGAGAAGGATTCAGACTGGACGCTCAGGCAATAAGCGATCAGGCATGGTAGTGATTCGCAACATCAACTATATTACTTCAAAGGGAGATAATGGAATAGTTGAAGAAGATGTTTCAGACAAATCCAACTCTGAGAGTGATAGTGATTCAGGAGATGAACATAAGCAGAAAGTTGACAATGTGATTGGTCTTTCTGAGAAAAGCCAAAAGCACACTGGCAGATTGTCAAAGAGAAAAGGATCTCACAACAAGAAAGATGGGGAGCATGAGCCGAGCACAGAAAATGAAGGTGTAAATGATGAGAATTCAAGCTGGCACCTTTTCCAGAAGTGTTTACTGAGAGATGATGAATCATCTGAAAACAAACCCACGATTGACAACAATGATTCCTTGCCTGTAGTAGCAGAGGATGATAGACAAAAGTCTGCAACTAATAGTAATTACAACAATTTTGTTGGAGGCAATATAGGCACGCTAGACAGGTCAACAAATAGCCATGCTTTACTTGAGCGAGGAATGGGCATTAAAGATCACATGACCAGAGAAGATACTGGTTTGAAAACAATATTTGAATTAGAAGCCAGCAGTGGCAAAGCTATGCTAGAAATCAAGAAGACTATATCAGATGAGAAGTTGCTGCTTCCTGAGAGGGCCAATTCTACCATGGTTGAGAAAGATGCTGCTCTTACTTATCAGAGAGAGCAATTATCCAGTCATAAGAGGACAGCAACAGATGACTCATTTATTGTTTCTAAACAGCATACTGAAATGGAATTAGCTCATACAGATTCACAATGGGGTGCAAGGGTTGTTGATGAACACACAATTACTGAGAGAAGTGATCAACTGCACAGTGAAAAACGTTATGGGCGATGTTTAGTTGATGATTCTTTCATGGTCCCAACCAGATCTACAGTGCATGAGCATGTCAATAGAGAATGGATGACTGACATAAATATGGACTCTGAGCTTACACCAATTGATAAGGCCGAACATCCTTCCTATAATATCCCCAAAAACAAATCTGAAACTTCTGTTCTCTGGGAACCTGCTGAATTGTTTATGATTCCAGAGAGAAATTCTGAAAGAGACTCCATAAGTCAAGCATGGAATCCTGTGACAGATAATGATCCCCAAGATTTAGTCAACAGTGCTGATAAAATGTATCTTGATGAAGACTGTAATGGTCAGGTGAATCAACAAGGGTCTCTGCCAAGGAAACAAAATGATAAAATTGTCAAGGAAGTACCAGGAACGAAAACAGGATGCAAGGATGGACAGTTTAAAGCAATGGAAGAAGTCCCAGCAAAGAAAAGAGCTGAAATGGCTGCAAGGAGTGGAAAATCAACAAAGTCGACCCCATTGGCTGAAGCAAAGTTACGTGCCCAACAATTACGTTCCTTTAAAGCAGGTTTACAAAAGACTAAAGAGGAGAAGGTATTCATATTTTCTTTTTAATTTTCCCCAATTTTAACCAGTTTTTCTTTATAAAATATGAAAGGCGTTGGTTTGTTCTATCTGCATAGTGCTGGCTTATGGTCTAAAATATATTTCCCCTCAATAACATATATATTGCTAACATGATTTTTTTGGTGGAGAGCTTCTATTCAGGAAGAGGAGGAGAGGAAACGGATTGAAGATCTGAAGACACAGAGACAACAACGAATTTCAGGAAGGACAGCTTCAAGTGTAAATAAATTGACAACTAACTCCCATCTGTCAAGGCAGCAACAACTGAAGCCTATACCAACAAGTAAATTATCTTTAAGTTTTCAGAAAAGTCGAACTACTCCTCGCCTAAGTGCTGCACATTCTCTTCTTGGGCCAGTCAAAAAAGTATCTAATGAAGCAATCAATAGATTGAGTTCGCATAAACAGATATCAAACCATTTGAGGGATACTGTTAGTCAATCCATTTCTTCTCAGTCTGGACTCAAAAGAGAAAATGCCAATTCCTCGAGACAGACAAGGTTAGTTGCTCCATTGAAACATACTGCAGTCAATGTTAAGAAGAGCAGTAAACAAGTTATTTCTAGCAAGACAGAAATCAGTGGTAATGTAAAAGCTAATGGTAAATCATCCATTTCTTCTAAGATAGTTACAAAGGTCTCAAATGAAAAGGCGATGGATTCCAATGGGTCAAATATTTTAAACAAAGAAAATGGCAGTATCTCTAATGTTAAGAAGAACAGCAACCAAGCTCTAGTTTTGCAGATGGGGAAACAGGGTGATAGATTAAAAGCCGATGGCGCAGTTTCAAAGTCAACTGCAAATGACTTGGATAACTTGAATTCAAAGAAAAACCAGTCACTTGCTGCAAAGAAGATCGCTTTACCTGTAGGAAAATCAAATGGCGGGTCCTTAAAAGTTCCCTTAGATTTGAAAAGAAGCCAGAAAAGTCACTCAGATAGTGCTGCCATGCAGGCCCTTTGCAATGGTGAAGAAAGTAACCTGGATAGTAATGCCATAAATATCAAGTGCAAGGAGGATACAGATGTATATGTTACAGAGAAGCATATTAATGATTCCAAATCACACAGTGAGGAAAATAGTCAGCCACTGAAATCAGACTATAAAAAGACAGTAGAAGATAAAGAACAGGTAAAAAGCTCTCATCTAGATTGTAATTCTGGAAAGAAAGGAGAGGATTCATTCAATTCAGGGGATTTTGCTACTCCGGATTCAACCAGCTCATTATCTATCTTGAAGTTGGACCGTGTTCAGCAGTCTAGAGATTATCATGCCACAAAAGTGGAAGGTTTAATAGATGAAGGATTTGAAATTGTTGAGGTCGCTGAAGCTACCTCAACTCCTCTAACTGAAGTGGCTATATCAAATTCTCCCAATTCTAGGCAGCTTGATTTACAGCCAGATCGTGGGGACAACTTTCAAGCATCATCCTTCAAGATCCAGAAATGTGATCTTGAGGCACCTTCTGAAGCAACGGTTATGCATGCCTCATCTCTTGATGATCCAGCTTCAAACAGTTTTGAGTTCAGATTAACATCTGAAAATGATATTGCCTGTGAAGAAATAAGTACTCCAAAGGTAAGAATTTTTGAATTTGGCAATCCTCTTGCCATTTCCTCTGATTCTCCAAATGCAAGTCCACAGTTACAGAATGTGCCTGAGCTTCCACCATCAGCCTCCTCTGTAACTGACAATGGCAAGTCAGATTCAGCACATTCCCGTAGAAAGTGGGGCAATTCAGAAAACACTGCCAAAGGATTCAGAAGACTTCTGATGTTTGGCCGAAAATCCCGAACATCTCAAGCTGAAAAAGATGTGGCTGGCTCAAGAGGAGAACTAGTCAGCGTTTGATAAGATTGAGCTGATACCGAGAAAGGGAAATGAAACTAGCAATTAAGGTAATAACCGTGACTCTAACTTTACATGCTTTCAGAATTAGATTAGTTGGATGTCTTTTTATGCCATTTACGTACTGCTTTTTTCTGAATTCTTGTTGATTCTCTTTCAAAAATTGATTAATTTATGTCCTACATCTTTTAGATTGGTCAAAGCTAATATGACATGTGTGATTCCATTTTTCTATTTAGATCAATCAAAGAAAATACAGATAAAGACAAAGCAGTCAAGCGCTATAAGATTCATAAACCAATGAACGTCATCAATCCAAATCTAGAACCAGAATTACACTCGAAAATGTTACCAACTAGAAGAGGAAGATGACACTTAGCTTGATAGATCCAATGCACATATTATTCATAAAGAAACTAGAAGGTAGACGAACTGGAAAGCACATACAAAGACATAGACATGCCAAAGGATGCTATCAAAAGGTAGAGGAGAACGAACTGCAGACTTTAAAGATGCTCTTCTTGCCACAGTATCAAAGCAAGTGTTACTACTACAAATTTAACAAAATCCATCAGCTCTTAAGGACTATGATACCTAATTCAGACTAGTCCACCCATTTTGAAATCCAACAAAGTTTAGCGAACCAAACATACATTGGCAGTTTCCACGAACAGCACTCTCCACTGTCTAGTCTTGCAGTGCACAATAGTGGAGGTTTTATTTGTGTTGATGGTTACATGGATCTACTCATTTTGTCCCGAAAATGGTCTTGAAAATAGAAGTAGCTCATATTTGGTGTTAATTGAGTTGGGCTTTAGTATTGCTGCTCAGTCTTTATAGTGCTATACATAGATCGCTCTAATTACTAAATATCCCATTGCTGCTGTTGTTGTTGTTCAGTATGACAGCTTCTCATCGTCTTCACAACTGTCTGGAACAAAGTCAGAGATGTAATAGCATGATGATGATGATGGATTACTGTTGTATTGGTTCTCTCCATGAATAGGAAGCCACTATGAGTTTCAAATGTTTATTTGTTATAAAGTAAATTATTCCCGTTTGTACTAGGGGAAAAAGATTGAATTAGAACCAGTCTGTATTGTATAGATGGAGATTTGTTCATATTATTGGTGGTGGAGCTGCTTTTCCACCAAAAAATGGTTTTTACTATGATTGATTATTAGATCTGTCACGATGAACACCATGTGATCACTCTATATTGTATTATTAGGCAATTTGCCACTTAATTCTTTCAACTTTGCTGTATTATGAGGTGATTTGCCTCTTTATCCCATTCGCATTGGAGACGTAATAATTATCTTCTAATCTATCAAACAGAAACATTTTGCCTTTGATAATTTACACCTTTTTTCTTTCTCTAGGCTATTATTGCTGACAAATTGGGTTTCTCTTCCTTGTATACAGTCAAAGGCATCTTTATCTTACAGGTACCTCTTCCAATTAATAATAATCAACCCTTATATATGGGCAATTTGTTGTTACAAAATTAATCCCATCAATGAGAGAGAATATGGATTATCTACTTCAAGATTAGCTTTTCTTTAAAATGTTAGGATCTAATCTCAATTGTTGGAAATATCTTTGTTATTGCCTATTGGTTGTTAATTATAGTTGGGAGCTACTCCAACATGGTCAGCTTTCTGGATTCTCCGTGATCCCTTTTGACCTCAATATGTCTCTTACAAACCTGGTGCACTATGTGTTTGATATGATCCAAAGAAGTTATTGTATTGGAATCGTCCTATTCCTAGGTTGGCAAGTTTATCATTGCAGGGAGGGTACTTGCTGTAGTGCATACTTTTTATTCTTCTATTTGACCCTGTATGCTTACAAGTTATAAAAAATGCTTCTGCCCAACCTTTTATCGGCTGCCTCCCTTGAACATACGTCTATTCCCAAAGTTAATTTGAAATTGTGTTGTAGGCTGAAAGATGAACGAGGGATTAGTATCGCTGTTATTATGGTTGATGGGCGGTCAAAGTAAAAATGTTTGGTATGGAGCACAGATAATTTTCAAGAGTGCATGTCTAGTCTCTTTAAGTTTTTCTTTGGTTGTCCTCGCTCATGATAAAGAACAATCAGTGTATGTCTTGTGATGTTAATATTGTTCTTGAGATCTTAGTCTCCCCACACCCAAAATATAAGCACAAAAGATGAAAGATTGGTTATAATTTGCAACTATAAATATGCTATGTATGTTTTTTTTTATAATTTCTCTACTCATATATTAATTAGTATACAAAGAAGTACATTCTTGCTAGGCTATCTGTCAAGCCTTTGAAGATTATGCCTATGTTGGTTTTCAATAATAAGATATTTGATCATAATATTAGTATATTTATCTAGCCTATGTGATTTGTATATAACAATAGGAAGATACTAAATGTGGTTTTTTCCCCCTACATTTCCGCATTTTGCATTCTGAATGCGGAGTCTTGTTTCTCTTTCTCCCCATGGCCGAGTCCCCGCATTCCCACATTGCCACATCCAGTGCAGAGTGCACAAGCGAGATTCCAAGTTGGAGTGCACAACCAAGATTCCAAGTTGTTCTTCCATTATCTATATTTTTGCATTTCCGCAACCCACATGTGGATTGCAGAATATAGAGTCTTGTTGCTCTTTCTTCCCATGGTTGAGTTCTCTCATTTCCGCATTGCCACCCCTAGTGAAGAGTGCAGAGTTGAGTGTCCAAGTTTCCTTTCTGACCCCATCTAAGGATGTCTTGCTCATTATTGAATCTTATTCATCTACATTTTAACTCTTTTTCCAAGAGATCTAAGGCCCTTTGAGAAGTGAAGGGTGGCCATTTGTTTTGAGTCTTCCACATCCTCCATCCCTCTAGGTTTGTCCTCTGGTGATTCCCCTAGTATTGGTGGATTAGGTTCTAGTTTGAGGAGAGGAAATTGTCCTTGACTTCTAAGAGAGAGTGATTCACATTTAATGTGACTATCTGTTGCAACTTGCCATGAATTATCCCAGAGGAGTGCAGAGGTTCCATTTCAAACTTTCCATAAACAATGAGTTTGGACAACTTTTATGTTCCTTCACATTGTTCCAAATCAATGAGCCTGATCTAAGACCATCCATTGGAATGAGGTCTTGTTTTTCTACTTTTGCTGCATATTTTTGTGTCCAAATTTGACTCCATAATTCTTCCTTACAATTCAATGAACACTAGCATTGTTTCCTTGCTAGAACATTGCTAAGAGTCTAGAGATCCCTAATTTCCAAGCCTCTTGCATTTTTGGGCATGCAAACTTTGTCCCATGCCACAAGGGCCAATTTTTTGTCTTTGTTTGGCCCTCCCCACAGGAAAGAGCGTTGAAGACTTTTGATGGATTTGAGAATCTTGGCAAGGGTAGCTTGCAATGAGAAGAGGTACAATGGCATGAATTGCATAACAAATTTCAGTAGGTTAACCTTGCTTAAAAGATTGAGGAACCAAAAGGTCAAAGAGTTGAGCTTGAGGTCAAGTTTAGATAGAAGATCTTCACAAGAGATGTTTCTTAAATCATTTAGAATGAGGGGAGCTCTTAGGTATTGTTATCGCACAAGTTGTAGGTTGGGAAAAACCCAACCCAACCACCAAATGGCGACAACTTAGAGAACACCTACCCACTGTCACCTTAGGCAGGTATTCCCGTCACTTTAGAGATGAAGAATCACCTCAAGGGGGGAATCCCAAGTGACCCTAGGGGGAAATGAGACGAAAAGTGAAATGATGGAATTGTAGCCCCTATAGGTCAAGATACTAAGCACAAAATGGCTTGGGAAAAAGTGTTGGTGGTAGCCAAAAGTTGCCAAGATATCAGAGTACCTGTAAAGAGTGATATACCTGCCCAAGACATAAGAACAAGCCAAGTATATGTGTACAATGTTAGGTGGACAAGCAAGTTAAGATTGTTGTCCTTAATTGCAGCAGTAAACAATGATGTATATCAGCAACAAAAGATAATGACAGCTGCAAAATAAAGTTGCTCAAAGTTTAGTGAAAAGTACAAGAGACAAGCTCGCAAATTGACTAGTTTAGCTCAAGAAGATAGCATAAAACTTTAACAACAATGTAAGACTGTGTAAACAAGTTCTGCAGAAATAATTATCAGCCTTATGGCTGTAACAAACAAATTATTACAACAGAGAAATCAACCATCAAAACTTGCCAACAATCCACCCAAAAATTGCGCTAGCCATAGTAGATTAATGTGACAATTTTTTAACAACTTTCAACGGTTGAGTAGTGAGTTATGAATGAAAATGTAAGAGGGTTTTTGCAGCCCTAATGGTTGTAGATGAAACTTTATAACAACAACAAGAAATACTTAGCAAATTGAGATGCCCTAGTGGCTCAACCAAGTGCATAAAGAATAGAATTGATTCCAAGTTAGAAAATCTCAAAAGAATGATTTTTCACGTTTACTGAGGCAAGTATTTTACATCTCCAATGCAAAAATCAGATTAGTTCCTTTAATATTTGGGTGAATAGAGTCTTTAAACACAAGTTGGATCAACAATATACTTGGGGGTGTAAATACTCTTACTCCCTAGGGCATGCTAATCAAACTAGGGTAAAATCTAGGAGGGTATACACACTCGTATTCCTCCTAGCAACCCTTGTCCAAGAATAACTTATAAACTTAGAAAATGAGATGAAGCTTAATGGAGG
>JZKD02S0242925.1:0-21245 GCA_000966675.3 Picea glauca | reverse complement strand
TTGTATATGAACCTTCTCATTTGTGATTGAGTGTTCCCAAATCCAATCATTGAATACATGTAAGAGGGTGGGTGTGAGTGGTCACATCCAAAAGTTATTGGGCACATGGGGGTTGGGTACAATCATATTGGGGAAGACCGTGAGTCAATAAAGGCAAGCCAAAGAGAGGAAATTTGTATGGGTTGGGACAACAGTTTTACACATTAAGTTTTTGTGCGTGAGAAACAAGGGAAGAGCAAGAAATATATATTGAAGTTGATGCAACCATGGAGAGATAATTCTAGAGCAAGATGGAGCATAATTGGAGAAAATTGGAGCTGGAAAATTGAAGAGCCAGGTTGTCAGGCCTGAAGAGTGAACTCTTGTGTGAGTTTCACTGAAACAACAAGTGTTTGTTGTTGGTTTGTTGATAGTTTTTCTAGCATCAATTTCCCTTGAGTTCCTAGATGAGACATTCCTGATAAATGAATGGGACACCCGAGGGACTGAGATAGGTGAATGGGTACATTCCTTGGATTGGACAGGGTGAGAGGAAGAGATTTGATGGAAAATCAGGATAGCTTTAGGAGAATATCAGTTGGGTTGTGAGTTTTATGAGTTGTGAGTGGACTGTGAGAGACCACCCTCTTTTATGGATTTCTAGCCTCAGCTTGGGGGTGACTGACTATTGATATTTGGAACAATTAGTATATGGTTGGGTGGAACATCCATCCCAAGCAGCTGGTTGCACAACTGTTGTGAAAATATAAGTGTTTTATCTTGTTGTTGTGTTAAATTATGTGTTTAATTGTTGTGCGTGAAATATGTGTATTTGGAATTGATTTATATGATGTTGTAATGAGTTGTTTAGTTGCATTTTATGTTGATTATTAACATGTTGTAGATGCTTCTATTTTTTGGTTATAGAAAGCAACTAAATCTATTTTAAATTGTAGTTGAAAGATACAGGAAATGAGTTAACTATAAATGAATTCATTTAGTTAGCAGGAATTTCATTTTTATGTATATTCTACACTGTAATGTCCCTCGGTTGGGTTTGGGGACATTGCATTATGGTATTAGAGCTCTAGTTCAAACATTGGGCTTGTATGGAATCAAACCAGAGAGAATTGGTGAAATTCGTTGTTGCAGATTTTGTTTGTGACTGATTTGGGGGAAACATAGATAGTTTACAGAGAAATCCCCAATTCCGTGAGTGAAATTGAGTTTTAATGACTTCATATAGTTTAATATGGATAATGGACTAGAGCGGTGAACTTGCAGATCAAAATTTGACCTGGAATGGTCAGAATTCAATTTTTAATGGCCGCCTACAGAGTTGCAGGTAGTGTGGCAGAATCGACAGTTGAGATCTCTTTTGAACTCGAGATCGACGACTGAGATTCACTATGATAAATTTAAAGATTCGTAATGTTTTGGCCATTTGAATTGTTGATCAAATTGATGACCAAGATTAAATCGGGGGTTGTGAAAGGGAGAAAATTGACGATCTAGATCAATCAGAGAAAAGTCAAAATTTTTCTAAGTGTGAGGTTCAACAATAGAATCCACCGACGACCGATGGTCAAATAGACGAGTTTGGAAAAGTGTTGGAAATTTTCCAAGATAAATCGTCGATGGACAAATCGATCTAAATGACAAAGAGTTTGGGTCGGCCATAAGACATCTCTGACCGCTGATGGCCAACGATCGGGGGTCAGTCAAATACGACGAAGTATTTTCAATCACTGAAAAAATTCATCGATGGACGATAGGTCGGTGGTCAGAGGTCGACTGAATTCAGTGAAATATTTTGAATCAAGCAAGAGAAGTCGTCGATGGTCGATGTGCTAATGGTTTGGCGTCAGCCGAAGTCAGCAAGGTGTCTGTGTTGTCCAAGATAATTGGCTGATGGAAAATGTGGGAAAGAGGATGATGATGTCATCATCCACATGTCATGNATGAGCTCCTACACCGACTTTCCATGCTTCTCAATATCAACTTCACCCTCCCAACTGGCATCTTCTATTGGATGTCCCTTCTACTTGACCAAATACTCAAAATAGGTCGTCTTTCAAGTCTTCTTACCAATCCTCTGATCAACAATCTTTTCCATTCGTGGTTTTTTTGCTATAGGCATTTGTTTCTCCCACTGAATCTTGTCTTTATTTGTTGATCCCTCTATGTAATCCTTCATGTAAGGATACAGGTCTGAGACGTTGAATATGAGCGATATGTCCACATCATATGGAGCTTGATCTCATAGGTGTTTGCATCAAACCTCCTCAAGATATTACATGGCCCTATCTTCTTCATCTTTATCTTGTTATATGTACCCCTAGGGAACCTCTCCTTCCTGAGATGTGCTAGAACCTAATCTCCTATTTCAAATTGAATTTCTTTTTGATGTTGATTAGCTCTGTGTTTGTACTCTTGGTTGGAATTCTACAACTTCCCTTTGAACTGGCTATGGAGCTTCTGCATTTCTGCAGCAAAATATTCTGCTCCAGCGCTCCTAATCTCAATGTCTTTCAAGTCTCTCAACTCAGATACTCCCCTAGGTTGAATTCCATACAATATTTGGAATGGGCTCTTCCCAGTGCTCCTGTTTGGTGAGTCATTGTATGCAAACTCTTCTTGTTGTTGAATCCGATCCCACTGATTATGGTGCTCGATGACCAAAATCCTCAATAAGTTTCCCAAACTTTTTCTTACAACCTCTGTCTTTCCATCTGTCTGAGGGTGATAAGTTGAGCTAAAGGAAAAATATATCCTTAACTTCTTCCACAGTGTTCTCCAAAAATGACCAACAAATTTCGTGTCTCTATCTGAGACAATGCTTCTGGGTAGGCCATGAAGTCTCACGACTTCCTTGAATAATATATTCGCAACATGTGTTTCATCACTGGTGTTCTATCATGGGATAAAGTGTGCCATATTTGAAAATCTATCCACCACCACAAATATGGAATCGCATCCTCTTTGCATTCTTGGCAGGTTCAACACAAAATCCATGCTTATTGCATCCCAAGGCCTCTCTGGTATGGGAAATGGTTGATACAATCCAATGTTCTGTCTTTTACCATTTACATGTTGGTAGATTCTACATCTGTTCATGAATTTTATCGCATATGTTCTCATACCTGACCAATAGTATGAACTGATCAACTGTACAAATGTCTTATCATGGCCGAAATCTCCATCCAATTGTCCACTATGTTTTTCCTTCAAAGGTTTATCCCTCATTGAGCGTTTTGGTATGCACAATTGATTTCCCTTGAACAACAATCCCTCTTGAATCATATACTCTATCCAATGGATTCTATCTCTCAACACAGTATTCTCACATGCTTCATATGCTTCCTTGAAATATGGATCATCAATGTACATTTCCTCAAGGTGTTCGAACCCTAAGGTATTTACCTGAAATTCATGCAAAATCAAACATCTCCTTCTCAATGCATCAACAACTTTGTTAGCATTCCAAGCAATATGTTTTATAAAAAAATTAAAATTATGCATAAAATCAATCCACGTTGCATGCCTCTGATTCAATTATTCATGTCTGGTTATGAATTGTAAAGGTTGGTTATCTCTATACAAGACAAATTCTTGTGGTACAAGGTAATGTCTCCATTTCTTCAGGGCTTGGATTATGGCATAAAACTCCTTTTTATAGGTGGAATATTTTCTCTTAGTATCATTCAACTTCTCGTTGAAGTTAGCAATAGGTCTATTGTCCTGGCTCACAACTCCTCCAATTTCAATGCCACTTGCATCACATCTCACCTGAAATGTCTTCTCAAAATTTGGCAAGACTAGAATTGGTCACTCTGTTATTTTCTCCTTCAGTATATTGAATCTCTTCTCAGCCTCCTCTATCCATTTAAAAGACTTGTGCCTTTTCTTCATTGTATCCATCATTGGTGCACAAATTCCATTGAAATCTATGATGAAATTCCTATATAAACGCATTAATCCATGGAAGCTTATTACCTAAAACATGATCCTGGGTGATGGCCATTCTTTGATCTCTTTCACCTTTTCTGGATCTATCTTCAGTTCACTTGAAGGGATCACAAAACCCAAGTAAATGAGTTATGTCTTCATAAAATAAGACTTCTTCAGGTTTATCAACAACTTCTCCTGTTGTAGCCTCCTCATCACTAGTGTCACGTGCCTCAAATTATCCTCCTTAGTCTTGCTAAATATCATTATATTATCTAGATACACAACCATGAAATTGCCAATGAAATATTTTAGTATTTCATTCATCAACCTCATAAAAGTAATCAGGGCATTGGTTAAGATAAATGGCATAACAAGCCACTCATACAAACCTTAATTTGTTTTAAAGGTCGTCTTCCACTCATCACCTTCCCTCATTCTGATCTAGTGATATCCACTTTTCAAATATATATTAGAAAACAAATTTTCTCCACTTAAAGAGTCCATCAAATCAGTTATTCTTGGCAAAGGGAATCTATACCTGATAGTGATCTTTTTTATGGCTCTCGATTCTATACACATTCTCCATCCTCCATCTTTCTTTGGACTCAACACGGTTGGTACTGCGCATGGACTCAATATCTCTCTAACCAAACCCTTGTATAACAATTATTGGACTTGGTTCTTTACCTCCTCATTCTCTCAAGGAATCAGTTTGTATGCTACTTTGTTTGGTAGAATCGATCCTGGTATCAAATCAATATGATGGTTGATACTTCTGATGGGTGGCAATGAGTTAAGAAGCTCATCCACCACTATGTTAGCAAAATTATCTAACAATTCTTGAACTTATTTAGGAAAATCATCTATCAAAGTACTAGTAAGGATAACTCTCGGTTTCCTCACCACAAAACACTTCATCTCTTGTTCTTTCTTGAATTATTTTAGGAGTTCCTTCCCGCTCATGAGAAGTATGCTTGTTTTGGCTTCCCCTTTCACTTTCTTCTCCTCTATTGGAAGCAACATGTGTTTCCTACCATTTTCTCCAAGGTGTATGTATTCTTCCTCCCATCATGAATGACATTCCTGTCAAACTGCCATGGTCTTCCCAACAAAATATGGCATACATCCATGGGAATTACATCACACTGAATTTCATCTCTATGTCCTCCTATCTTAAATTCAACTAATAATTGTTTAGTAACCATTACTTGGTGTCCTTTCTACAACCATGAGAATTTATATGGCTCTGGGTGTGTAGTTTCCTGCAACTCCAGTTTCTCCACCATCTTTATGGATACTAAGTTATCAGTGCTCCCAGTTTCAATTATCACCTTGCATACTCTATCTTTAGTCTTGCAAGCTGTCCTGAATAGAATATTCCTCTATACTGGATTTTTAACTTCTGCCTCTAGTTTTAAGAGAACCTTTCTCATCATCAGGGATGTTCCATCCTCTGCTCCTTCTGCTTCAACATTCCCTCTTTGTGATTCTGAAATGTGATCTTCTCCTCCTTCTTTATTTTTCTCGAGGCATTCCCAAGACATGTTCCCTATCTTTCCACATGCATAACACCTTATTCCTCCTCTGCCTCTTCCTCTAGAAGAGTTTCTTCCACCACCCTGTCTTCCTCAAGAACTTCCTCCTCTTTTCGAGTGACTGTGTGTATTTTCATCCTTGCCCTTGGAATTATGCGCTTTGTCATGGGAAAATCCCTTGCCTTTATTCGGGGCTAAGATTTTACCTCTACCTCGTTGGCTTTGTTTTCTAGCCAACTTCTCTTTTGCCTTCAGTGTGAACTGATAAGAATGCTCCACTGTTATTACCGACATCATGCTGAGCTCATCCTCGATTTAATACCTCAAGCCATTTATATACCTGGAAATTTTTTCTTCATCCCTCTCTCTTTGTCCATCTCTGATGTTCAACTTGTAGAACTCCTCTGTGTATTCTTTAACTGTCATAACCTTCTGTCTTAGGTTCTGTAGCTTCCTAAATATATTGATCTGATAATATTTGGGCATGAATTTATCCTTCATCTTGGATACCATTCTGTCCCAATTATTTAAATTATGTTTGCCTCTACTTCTCCTCTTAGCCTGCAGTTCATCCCACCATAGTGTTGCATGTCCTTTAATCCTGGTGAAAAAATGTCTTACTCTTTTCTCCCCATCGACATCTTCATAATCGAAATATTTGTCCATGGACCTTATCCAATCTAGAATATCTTCATCATCCAAATTTCCTTCATACAATGGGACCTTTATCTTGGCTCTAGCTCCTAATCTAACAACTACTCTTAGAAAGCATTCTTTAGCAATGTGTTCCCCTGCAGCTTCTTCGACTTCTACATCTTATCTCTCTACATTACTGATGTCTCCAACATCATGTTCTCTTCTCTACGCTTCTTCCATCGCTTCCAACCTTGCACGAAGTTCTCGCAGCTCTCTTTCTACAACACGATTGGCTAAAGGTGGCTCCCCTTGTCTCCTTGGTAGCATTGTGTTGACTGTCTCTCACACACAGAGTACAAATTCAAGTTCGTTTTCTCCTTCGCCTGAAATCTATAGACGAAAATCAGCTCTAATACCACTTGATGCATACCCCCCTTCACTCCTGAGGGCTGTGCATCATCCTAGTCTAGGATTGATCAAGAAACCGAGTGTGATTGACTCTTCAGTCCCTCAAGGACCTTCAATCAATTGAATAAGCCCCCCTTATTCTTAAGATGCAGGTTCTATGGAACCCACATTCTTCTCCTTAACACTTTTAAAGCTTCAGCATATTCAGGCACTAGTTGTCCTGGTTAAGCCCCTCCCTCTACATGACCAACGTTATGACTAGTCACCTAAACCAAAGGCACTTTGCGATTTCATGACTTCATGTCTCATGAATTTTTCTTTCTCGTCCTTCTAAACCCCGAACTTGTGAGTTTCGTTTGTCATATCAATGGTCCACAATCCCCATGATCCAATGGTCCAGATCTCCTTTTCTCATATCAGGACTTTGCGTTTCATGAAGTTGGAAGTTTGATCACTTCTCACCTTCGATCCCTGATATCCTGAAATTCATGTGCGCAAGATCAACAACTCACAACTCCCTATGATTTGAAGGCTCAGATCAACTCTTCGTGAATCGGGACATCACATTTCATGAAGTTGGAAGACCGCTCACCTCCCTTCTCCTGATATCTAAACTCCCAATATATCCCTAGACAATCAACAACCCAAATTTCTCCTTCGATCAACAGCTATGATCAAATCGTGATTTCGTGATTCACGAGTTATTATAACTCTGCCTTTTGACTTCTCTGAGTCACGAGTAATACAAATGTTGATCTCTATCCATGTGTCCCCCTTGATGGTGGACGGTTTTGATGATTTCAGAACTTCATAAGTCTGGTTCTCCTGTACACTTTCAAATCTTTAATGTTAGTGCACTTTACCTTGATCGGACGGCTATGATCCTTAGGCACGTAGATCGAACGACTGAGATCCTTTCTTTGTGCTCTGATCAAATGACTGAGATATTTTCTTTGGTGCTCAGATGAAATGGTTGAGATCTTTTCCTTTTCTCTCACTCTTCATTGTCTGGACTCTAATCGGACGGTCCAAATATTTTCCCCTGAGCTTACGCTTTCTTCTAACTTAGAAGATTTTTGAAAGATGTAAAGGTTTCAAAATTTATCCTTCCTGCAAGTCTGTTTCTTGGGTCTCATTCGCACTTCTTGGAAAGTGTTGTCCATCCTGATCTTGATCTCCTCAAATATTTCGATCTCCCAAGCACTTCTTGCTTTTCCGGGAAATTTGTCAAACTCAGATCCAAAGATTCTTGAAAATAATTATTTCCTGCCTTCCTAGCGTTCCTCTGTTATTTTCCTTCGACTTCTTTACGGAGTCACTTCAAATATTCATCAAATTATAGAGTTGTGCACTCTTTGCAAAATATATTTACACAAGATTTGAGTTCTTATGATGACTATGCAAACCTTGCAGCAGTCACTTTACACTTTCTGCAAAAAAACCTTATGTTGTTCCTCCTGAGCTTACGATTCGAGACAGACTCAGTCAACACACTCCTTGCGGACTGTGTGCACACCTTGCACTAGCTCATGAGGAAAAGAAATTTAAATTTTATGAAGGCATTTCATAGATATACACACATGTAACAAGATTCATGTATTCTTGAACAAACACAATAACATGGAACTTACAAACAACAACAACTTCACACATTGGATCAATTTTCCTCTGTTATCTTCATTCAAAATCAAGAAAATGGTCATAGTAAAATTCAAACAAAAATCATTGCTCTGGGATTCCTACTTGCTCGCAACTATCGTAACCCTTCTTTATCGCATACAAAACCTCTCTTTATACAAAAGAAACAAACTAACTACTACCTAATTGTGGTTACATCGAGACTAGGGTTAAATTCCCAGGTCATGTGTGCTCATTCTGTCTACGCGCGTGATCTTTCCTTTTATTGTTTTCTATCAACTTCAAAATATTTGCAGTGATGGCTATTATTCGAGACTCTGGATTGGTCCTCAGGCGTTGAGTTTTCCTACCACGTGTACTTGTTGACGATGCTCCTACATCAACCAACAACCTCTGTTGTACTGGTACATTCCTTCAAATTCAAATAGAAAGGTATCTAAATTATTCAAGCCATAAAATGTAGGAAGATTACTTACTTTTGTGCAAATCCAAGGAACTGCCTTAGTCAATATGGCACACCTCCGCGTAGAGACTTCATACATTTTGTTCTGCCAATTTTCCAATGCTTCTTCTAAATCTAATGAGCATGCACTTTCACTTCACCAACTTAGATTTCCATTTGATGTAGGATTAATATAATGATGTTGTCTTGTTGTCAGTTTATATATGTTCTCTAACTCATAGGCACAGTCTTGTTCTCTTATAGGTTATGTGTATCTGCGACTTTCATCATGATCAAGAGGTGCAATAACGCTAAGGCCATCACCTTCAAATTTCATTCTTCTCTTTTTCAGGTCAACAACAGTCAAATTTTCAAAATCCCAATCAATAGCCAACAATGCATGATAGAGACAACTATCATCAACAATATCGATCACTTCAAAGTTTGCAAATTTCCTCACTCTATTGATGTCCACAGGGACATGCTCTAGTCTTCCAAAGGGGCTCATCACCTACTGATTAGCCATCCTGAGCCTAATAGGAGAGTAAATCAATTTAGGTTTTCCCATCAATGCCCAAGTCTTCTTCGTCATAAAATTTACTTATTATCCCAGGTCAAGGACCACATAGTCTATGTCGTAGTCTCCAATATTAGCAGTAAGGTGGAGTTCCTTTCTTGTCCTCCTTTTTCTAGATACTTGATTCACAACTCTACTTAGCAGAGGATGTACTCTTCCAATTTCATACCGTCTTATCGGGTGTTGTAGTTCATGCACAACTCTTTCATCTTTAATCAAATTAATACAAGTATAAAACAAGTACACAAGATTTCTTACCTCTTTTCCTTGTTAAGGTGGGGAAGAATGATCAAATTCTAGAGGCATTTAACATTCCCTTACTTCTGGTTGTGCCCTAGATGAAGAAAAATGTTCACCTACAAATTCTCTTCTTGCTTCTTCAAAAGTATGCTTTTATTTACTTGGATCAAACAATGTCACCTTATATGAAGCTCTTATGACCCCTGCTCCATATGTAGTCTTTCTTGGAGTCACCCTATCTTCTCCTGTGATAGTGCCTCCTCTAGTAATGACAACGACTATGGGTTCCTCACTGCGAGGTTCGGATGATATTAGTTGGACTTGTTGGTTTCCACCTCATCTTTCCTAAACTTTAGCTAACAACACTAGACAATATTCAATGACATGGTCAAATGAATTACAGTAGCTACAAGTAGTAAAAGTGTTTTGAAAATCCATTCCCAAGTGACCTGGCTAGGAAAAATTATAGAAAATAATCTGACCTTGACCTCAACCCATGCCTCTTCCTCATCCTCTTGCTCTGAACCCACCATGAGGGTTGAATTTTCCTCTTCCTGGGGAATTTAACTATGCAACATTCCCTTCTTGTTGTAATTCTCCTTGAATTCTATATGCATCCCTTGACCTTTCATGCATGAGGTCATAATCCCTACATTCCTTCTCATCATGCCCTACAAATTTACATAATGTACACTAAATATTGGTGGGTGTCTGGACATATTTCTGCATGTAATAACATTCACCAGGGTGATGTCTAGTCCTACATACATTGAACAATGGTAAAGTAGCATGCTTCAAAGGGTAACGAGCTCCAGAGGCCAAGTACTCATTAAATAAAGGACATTTCTTTTTTTCGTGGCCCTCTTCTTTACATCTAGTACACTAGATGTCTTCTCTTTTCTCTTTTTCTTTGTCTTTCTTCATGTCTTCAACCTGTAAAGATAAACTAGTTAATTGATTCAAAATCTGACTCATACCTGGAATGGATTCTCCTACAAGGGTTGCTTCTAGTTTCAAGGAAATATCTAATGCTTCAGCTTGCGAAGTGACCTTCTGTTGCATTAGAGGAACTCTAATGTGTGGAAGGAGGGCAACGATGAACTATTTCTTAAGTTGTTCATCTGGAATATGAAAACTTAAATGGACTGTCAAGGTATGTTGGTGATCGTTATTCCTTTATATTGTCTGAGTTTTTATTGACCCAGGGTTCATGTATTTCAGGTTTCCAACAAATCCTCTAAAACTATCGACCCTCCTAGTGTACCAGAAGGTAACTTAGCACACAGAATGTGCTGCGCAGTCTGACCCGAGATAGCTTTAATGGGTGGCTATAAGAATCATGTGTTTATAGCCTAGGATTGAGCACAAGATATGGGGTTTGTATTCTGAACCAATAAATTTTGATTATAACCTACTGTTATCCACGAATGTGTAGTAAATCTCATAGCTTATTCCCTCGACATCACAACAACATTTAAACAAACAATATAATAACTCATTCATTCAACATAATAATAATTGTTGAAGATAGGAAAGATATGCATTCATTAATCACAAGACATAGATATTACTGTGGTTCACCCCTACAAAGATTTGGCTTCTAGCTCTTTATTATGATGGTTCTGTGTATCTAGCATCACGCACTTACACCCCTTCTTAGTCAGGTAAGATCTATATGAGGTGGACTAGATTGCACCAAGCTCCACAACCTGCGATCTAACCCTCAAGATCTACCCTCCTTTTTTTCCTCTAGATCAATATCTTATAAAAACTAGATCATAAACCATTACCTATTGCATCGAATCATGTGTATTACTATATTAGCAACAATACTCCGAGTAATACAAAAACCAACAATATTGATCATCTACCGATATCAATCCAAATGAACAATGCAAGAACCAACCCCCTATGATACCTAAGTATCGATATTTATACATTTCGAGCTCTTCAACCATTACAATGCATTACCAAAACCATAACCCTACTGTCGTTAGGTCTTCCTCCCATGCATCTGTGTTGTTATTCCTTCCATTTGTTACCTTCCTTGATGCGCGTGTGTTGTTCTTCCTTCCAACTGTCACTTTCATTCTGCATGCTTTCTTTCCCAAAATAGTCTTTCTTTTCCACCTCGACCTGCTGCCAACAAGGTCTTAAACCTCTGATCAAATTCCCAAATAGGTTTANATGAGCTCCTACACCGACTTTCCATGCTTCTCAATATCAACTTCACCCTCCCAACTGGCATCTTCTATTGGATGTCCCTTCTACTTGACCAAATACTCAAAATAGGTCGTCTTTCAAGTCTTCTTACCAATCCTCTGATCAACAATCTTTTCCATTCGTGGTTTTTTTGCTATAGGCATTTGTTTCTCCCACTGAATCTTGTCTTTATTTGTTGATCCCTCTATGTAATCCTTCATGTAAGGATACAGGTCTGAGACGTTGAATATGAGCGATATGTCCACATCATATGGAGCTTGATCTCATAGGTGTTTGCATCAAACCTCCTCAAGATATTACATGGCCCTATCTTCTTCATCTTTATCTTGTTATATGTACCCCTAGGGAACCTCTCCTTCCTGAGATGTGCTAGAACCTAATCTCCTATTTCAAATTGAATTTCTTTTTGATGTTGATTAGCTCTGTGTTTGTACTCTTGGTTGGAATTCTACAACTTCCCTTTGAACTGGCTATGGAGCTTCTGCATTTCTGCAGCAAAATATTCTGCTCCAGCGCTCCTAATCTCAATGTCTTTCAAGTCTCTCAACTCAGATACTCCCCTAGGTTGAATTCCATACAATATTTGGAATGGGCTCTTCCCAGTGCTCCTGTTTGGTGAGTCATTGTATGCAAACTCTTCTTGTTGTTGAATCCGATCCCACTGATTATGGTGCTCGATGACCAAAATCCTCAATAAGTTTCCCAAACTTTTTCTTACAACCTCTGTCTTTCCATCTGTCTGAGGGTGATAAGTTGAGCTAAAGGAAAAATATATCCTTAACTTCTTCCACAGTGTTCTCCAAAAATGACCAACAAATTTCGTGTCTCTATCTGAGACAATGCTTCTGGGTAGGCCATGAAGTCTCACGACTTCCTTGAATAATATATTCGCAACATGTGTTTCATCACTGGTGTTCTATCATGGGATAAAGTGTGCCATATTTGAAAATCTATCCACCACCACAAATATGGAATCGCATCCTCTTTGCATTCTTGGCAGGTTCAACACAAAATCCATGCTTATTGCATCCCAAGGCCTCTCTGGTATGGGAAATGGTTGATACAATCCAATGTTCTGTCTTTTACCATTTACATGTTGGTAGATTCTACATCTGTTCATGAATTTTATCGCATATGTTCTCATACCTGACCAATAGTATGAACTGATCAACTGTACAAATGTCTTATCATGGCCGAAATCTCCATCCAATTGTCCACTATGTTTTTCCTTCAAAGGTTTATCCCTCATTGAGCGTTTTGGTATGCACAATTGATTTCCCTTGAACAACAATCCCTCTTGAATCATATACTCTATCCAATGGATTCTATCTCTCAACACAGTATTCTCACATGCTTCATATGCTTCCTTGAAATATGGATCATCAATGTACATTTCCTCAAGGTGTTCGAACCCTAAGGTATTTACCTGAAATTCATGCAAAATCAAACATCTCCTTCTCAATGCATCAACAACTTTGTTAGCATTCCAAGCAATATGTTTTATAAAAAAATTAAAATTATGCATAAAATCAATCCACGTTGCATGCCTCTGATTCAATTATTCATGTCTGGTTATGAATTGTAAAGGTTGGTTATCTCTATACAAGACAAATTCTTGTGGTACAAGGTAATGTCTCCATTTCTTCAGGGCTTGGATTATGGCATAAAACTCCTTTTTATAGGTGGAATATTTTCTCTTAGTATCATTCAACTTCTCGTTGAAGTTAGCAATAGGTCTATTGTCCTGGCTCACAACTCCTCCAATTTCAATGCCACTTGCATCACATCTCACCTGAAATGTCTTCTCAAAATTTGGCAAGACTAGAATTGGTCACTCTGTTATTTTCTCCTTCAGTATATTGAATCTCTTCTCAGCCTCCTCTATCCATTTAAAAGACTTGTGCCTTTTCTTCATTGTATCCATCATTGGTGCACAAATTCCATTGAAATCTATGATGAAATTCCTATATAAACGCATTAATCCATGGAAGCTTATTACCTAAAACATGATCCTGGGTGATGGCCATTCTTTGATCTCTTTCACCTTTTCTGGATCTATCTTCAGTTCACTTGAAGGGATCACAAAACCCAAGTAAATGAGTTATGTCTTCATAAAATAAGACTTCTTCAGGTTTATCAACAACTTCTCCTGTTGTAGCCTCCTCATCACTAGTGTCACGTGCCTCAAATTATCCTCCTTAGTCTTGCTAAATATCATTATATTATCTAGATACACAACCATGAAATTGCCAATGAAATATTTTAGTATTTCATTCATCAACCTCATAAAAGTAATCAGGGCATTGGTTAAGATAAATGGCATAACAAGCCACTCATACAAACCTTAATTTGTTTTAAAGGTCGTCTTCCACTCATCACCTTCCCTCATTCTGATCTAGTGATATCCACTTTTCAAATATATATTAGAAAACAAATTTTCTCCACTTAAAGAGTCCATCAAATCAGTTATTCTTGGCAAAGGGAATCTATACCTGATAGTGATCTTTTTTATGGCTCTCGATTCTATACACATTCTCCATCCTCCATCTTTCTTTGGACTCAACACGGTTGGTACTGCGCATGGACTCAATATCTCTCTAACCAAACCCTTGTATAACAATTATTGGACTTGGTTCTTTACCTCCTCATTCTCTCAAGGAATCAGTTTGTATGCTACTTTGTTTGGTAGAATCGATCCTGGTATCAAATCAATATGATGGTTGATACTTCTGATGGGTGGCAATGAGTTAAGAAGCTCATCCACCACTATGTTAGCAAAATTATCTAACAATTCTTGAACTTATTTAGGAAAATCATCTATCAAAGTACTAGTAAGGATAACTCTCGGTTTCCTCACCACAAAACACTTCATCTCTTGTTCTTTCTTGAATTATTTTAGGAGTTCCTTCCCGCTCATGAGAAGTATGCTTGTTTTGGCTTCCCCTTTCACTTTCTTCTCCTCTATTGGAAGCAACATGTGTTTCCTACCATTTTCTCCAAGGTGTATGTATTCTTCCTCCCATCATGAATGACATTCCTGTCAAACTGCCATGGTCTTCCCAACAAAATATGGCATACATCCATGGGAATTACATCACACTGAATTTCATCTCTATGTCCTCCTATCTTAAATTCAACTAATAATTGTTTAGTAACCATTACTTGGTGTCCTTTCTACAACCATGAGAATTTATATGGCTCTGGGTGTGTAGTTTCCTGCAACTCCAGTTTCTCCACCATCTTTATGGATACTAAGTTATCAGTGCTCCCAGTTTCAATTATCACCTTGCATACTCTATCTTTAGTCTTGCAAGCTGTCCTGAATAGAATATTCCTCTATACTGGATTTTTAACTTCTGCCTCTAGTTTTAAGAGAACCTTTCTCATCATCAGGGATGTTCCATCCTCTGCTCCTTCTGCTTCAACATTCCCTCTTTGTGCTTCTGAAATGTGATCTTCTCCTCCTTCTTTATTTTTCTCGAGGCATTCCCAAGACATGTTCCCTATCTTTCCACATGCATAACACCTTATTCCTCCTCTACCTCTTCCTCTAGAAGAGTTTCTTCCACCACCCTGTCTTCCTCAAGAAATTCCTCCTCTTTTCGAGTGACTGTGTGTATTTTCATCCTTGCCCTTGGAATTATGCGCTTTGTCATGGGAAAATCCCTTGCCTTTGTTCGGGGCTAAGATTTTACCTCTACCTCGTTGGATTTGTTTTCTAGCCAACTTCTCTTTTGCCTTCAGTGTGAACTGATAAGAATCCTCCACTATTCTTACCGACATCATGCTGAGCTCATCCTCGATTTAATACCTCAAGCCATTTATATACCTGGAAATTTTTTCTTCATCCCTCTCTCTTTGTCCATCTCTGATGTTCAACTTGTAGAACTCCTCTGTGTATTCTTTAACTGTCATAACCTTCTGTCTTAGGTTCTGTAGCTTCCTAAATATATTGATCTGATAATATTTGGGCATGAATTTATCCTTCATCTTGGATACCATTCTGTCCCAATTATTTAAATTATGTTTGCCTCTACTTCTCCTCTTAGCCTGCAGTTCATCCCACCATAGTGTTGCATGTCCTTTAATCCTGGTGAAAAAATGTCTTACTCTTTTCTCCCCATCGACATCTTCATAATCGAAATATTTGTCCATGGACCTTATCCAATCTAGAATATCTTCATCATCCAAATTTCCTTCATACAATGGGACCTTTATCTTGGCTCTAGCTCCTAATCTAACAACTACTCTTAGAAAGCATTCTTTAGCAATGTGTTCCCCTGCAGCTTCTTCGACTTCTACATCTTATCTCTCTACATTACTGATGTCTCCAACATCATGTTCTCTTCTCTACGCTTCTTCCATCGCTTCCAACCTTGCACGAAGTTCTCGCAGCTCTCTTTCTACAACACGATTGGCTAAAGGTGGCTCCCCTTGTCTCCTTGGTAGCATTGTGTTGACTGTCTCTCACACACAGAGTACAAATTCAAGTTCGTTTTCTCCTTCGCCTGAAATCTATAGACGAAAATCAGCTCTAATACCACTTGATGCATACCCCCCTTCACTCCTGAGGGCTGTGCATCATCCTAGTCTAGGATTGATCAAGAAACCGAGTGTGATTGACTCTTCAGTCCCTCAAGGACCTTCAATCAATTGAATAAGCCCCCCTTATTCTTAAGATGCAGGTTCTATGGAACCCACATTCTTCTCCTTAACACTTTTAAAGCTTCAGCATATTCAGGCACTAGTTGTCCTGGTTAAGCCCCTCCCTCTACATGACCAACGTTATGACTAGTCACCTAAACCAAAGGCACTTTGCGATTTCATGACTTCATGTCTCATGAATTTTTCTTTCTCGTCCTTCTAAACCCCGAACTTGTGAGTTTCGTTTGTCATATCAATGGTCCACAATCCCCATGATCCAATGGTCCAGATCTCCTTTTCTCATATCAGGACTTTGCGTTTCATGAAGTTGGAAGTTTGATCACTTCTCACCTTCGATCCCTGATATCCTGAAATTCATGTGCGCAAGATCAACAACTCACAACTCCCTATGATTTGAAGGCTCAGATCAACTCTTCGTGAATCGGGACATCACATTTCATGAAGTTGGAAGACCGCTCACCTCCCTTCTCCTGATATCTAAACTCCCAATATATCCCTAGACAATCAACAACCCAAATTTCTCCTTCGATCAACAGCTATGATCAAATCGTGATTTCGTGATTCACGAGTTATTATAACTCTGCCTTTTGACTTCTCTGAGTCACGAGTAATACAAATGTTGATCTCTATCCATGTGTCCCCCTTGATGGTGGACGGTTTTGATGATTTCAGAACTTCATAAGTCTGGTTCTCCTGTACACTTTCAAATCTTTAATGTTAGTGCACTTTACCTTGATCGGACGGCTATGATCCTTAGGCACGTAGATCGAACGACTGAGATCCTTTCTTTGTGCTCTGATCAAATGACTGAGATATTTTCTTTGGTGCTCAGATGAAATGGTTGAGATCTTTTCCTTTTCTCTCACTCTTCATTGTCTGGACTCTAATCGGACGGTCCAAATATTTTCCCCTGAGCTTACGCTTTCTTCTAACTTAGAAGATTTTTGAAAGATGTAAAGGTTTCAAAATTTATCCTTCCTGCAAGTCTGTTTCTTGGGTCTCATTCGCACTTCTTGGAAAGTGTTGTCCATCCTGATCTTGATCTCCTCAAATATTTCGATCTCCCAAGCACTTCTTGCTTTTCCGGGAAATTTGTCAAACTCAGATCCAAAGATTCTTGAAAATAATTATTTCCTGCCTTCCTAGCGTTCCTCTGTTATTTTCCTTCGACTTCTTTACGGAGTCACTTCAAATATTCATCAAATTATAGAGTTGTGCACTCTTTGCAAAATATATTTACACAAGATTTGAGTTCTTATGATGACTATGCAAACCTTGCAGCAGTCACTTTACACTTTCTGCAAAAAAACCTTATGTTGTTCCTCCTGAGCTTACGATTCGAGACAGACTCAGTCAACACACTCCTTGCGGACTGTGTGCACACCTTGCACTAGCTCATGAGGAAAAGAAATTTAAATTTTATGAAGGCATTTCATAGATATACACACATGTAACAAGATTCATGTATTCTTGAACAAACACAATAACATGGAACTTACAAACAACAACAACTTCACACATTGGATCAATTTTCCTCTGTTATCTTCATTCAAAATCAAGAAAATGGTCATAGTAAAATTCAAACAAAAATCATTGCTCTGGGATTCCTACTTGCTCGCAACTATCGTAACCCTTCTTTATCGCATACAAAACCTCTCTTTATACAAAAGAAACAAACTAACTACTACCTAATTGTGGTTACATCGAGACTAGGGTTAAATTCCCAGGTCATGTGTGCTCATTCTGTCTACGCGCGTGATCTTTCCTTTTATTGTTTTCTATCAACTTCAAAATATTTGCAGTGATGGCTATTATTCGAGACTCTGGATTGGTCCTCAGGCGTTGAGTTTTCCTACCACGTGTACTTGTTGACGATGCTCCTACATCAACCAACAACCTCTGTTGTACTGGTACATTCCTTCAAATTCAAATAGAAAGGTATCTAAATTATTCAAGCCATAAAATGTAGGAAGATTACTTACTTTTGTGCAAATCCAAGGAACTGCCTTAGTCAATATGGCACACCTCCGCGTAGAGACTTCATACATTTTGTTCTGCCAATTTTCCAATGCTTCTTCTAAATCTAATGAGCATGCACTTTCACTTCACCAACTTAGATTTCCATTTGATGTAGGATTAATATAATGATGTTGTCTTGTTGTCAGTTTATATATGTTCTCTAACTCATAGGCACAGTCTTGTTCTCTTATAGGTTATGTGTATCTGCGACTTTCATCATGATCAAGAGGTGCAATAACGCTAAGGCCATCACCTTCAAATTTCATTCTTCTCTTTTTCAGGTCAACAACAGTCAAATTTTCAAAATCCCAATCAATAGCCAACAATGCATGATAGAGACAACTATCATCAACAATATCGATCACTTCAAAGTTTGCAAATTTCCTCACTCTATTGATGTCCACAGGGACATGCTCTAGTCTTCCAAAGGGGCTCATCACCTACTGATTAGCCATCCTGAGCCTAATAGGAGAGTAAATCAATTTAGGTTTTCCCATCAATGCCCAAGTCTTCTTCGTCATAAAATTTACTTATTATCCCAGGTCAAGGACCACATAGTCTATGTCGTAGTCTCCAATATTAGCAGTAAGGTGGAGTTCCTTTCTTGTCCTCCTTTTTCTAGATACTTGATTCACAACTCTACTTAGCAGAGGATGTACTCTTCCAATTTCATACCGTCTTATCGGGTGTTGTAGTTCATGCACAACTCTTTCATCTTTAATCAAATTAATACAAGTATAAAACAAGTACACAAGATTTCTTACCTCTTTTCCTTGTTAAGGTGGGGAAGAATGATCAAATTCTAGAGGCATTTAACATTCCCTTACTTCTGGTTGTGCCCTAGATGAAGAAAAATGTTCACCTACAAATTCTCTTCTTGCTTCTTCAAAAGTATGCTTTTATTTACTTGGATCAAACAATGTCACCTTATATGAAGCTCTTATGACCCCTGCTCCATATGTAGTCTTTCTTGGAGTCACCCTATCTTCTCCTGTGATAGTGCCTCCTCTAGTAATGACAACGACTATGGGTTCCTCACTGCGAGGTTCGGATGATATTAGTTGGACTTGTTGGTTTCCACCTCATCTTTCCTAAACTTTAGCTAACAACACTAGACAATATTCAATGACATGGTCAAATGAATTACAGTAGCTACAAGTAGTAAAAGTGTTTTGAAAATCCATTCCCAAGTGACCTGGCTAGGAAAAATTATAGAAAATAATCTGACCTTGACCTCAACCCATGCCTCTTCCTCATCCTCTTGCTCTGAACCCACCATGAGGGTTGAATTTTCCTCTTCCTGGGGAATTTAACTATGCAACATTCCCTTCTTGTTGTAATTCTCCTTGAATTCTATATGCATCCCTTGACCTTTCATGCATGAGGTCATAATCCCTACATTCCTTCTCATCATGCCCTACAAATTTACATAATGTACACTAAATATTGGTGGGTGTCTGGACATATTTCTGCATGTAATAACATTCACCAGGGTGATGTCTAGTCCTACATACATTGAACAATGGTAAAGTAGCATGCTTCAAAGGGTAACGAGCTCCAGAGGCCAAGTACTCATTAAATAAAGGACATTTCTTTTTTTCGTGGCCCTCTTCTTTACATCTAGTACACTAGATGTCTTCTCTTTTCTCTTTTTCTTTGTCTTTCTTCATGTCTTCAACCTGTAAAGATAAACTAGTTAATTGATTCAAAATCTGACTCATACCTGGAATGGATTCTCCTACAAGGGTTGCTTCTAGTTTCAAGGAAATATCTAATGCTTCAGCTTGCGAAGTGACCTTCTGTTGCATTAGAGGAACTCTAATGTGTGGAAGGAGGGCAACGATGAACTATTTCTTAAGTTGTTCATCTGGAATATGAAAACTTAAATGGACTGTCAAGGTATGTTGGTGATCGTTATTCCTTTATATTGTCTGAGTTTTTATTGACCCAGGGTTCATGTATTTCAGGTTTCCAACAAATCCTCTAAAACTATCGACCCTCCTAGTGTACCAGAAGGTAACTTAGCACACAGAATGTGCTGCGCAGTCTGACCCGAGATAGCTTTAATGGGTGGCTATAAGAATCATGTGTTTATAGCCTAGGATTGAGCACAAGATATGGGGTTTGTATTCTGAACCAATAAATTTTGATTATAACCTACTGTTATCCACGAATGTGTAGTAAATCTCATAGCTTATTCCCTCGACATCACAACAACATTTAAACAAACAATATAATAACTCATTCATTCAACATAATAATAATTGTTGAAGATAGGAAAGATATGCATTCATTAATCACAAGACATAGATATTACTGTGGTTCACCCCTACAAAGATTTGGCTTCTAGCTCTTTATTATGATGGTTCTGTGTATCTAGCATCACGCACTTACACCCCTTCTTAGTCAGGTAAGATCTATATGAGGTGGACTAGATTGCACCAAGCTCCACAACCTGCGATCTAACCCTCAAGATCTACCCTCCTTTTTTTCCTCTAGATCAATATCTTATAAAAACTAGATCATAAACCATTACCTATTGCATCGAATCATGTGTATTACTATATTAGCAACAATACTCCGAGTAATACAAAAACCAACAATATTGATCATCTACCGATATCAATCCAAATGAACAATGCAAGAACCAACCCCCTATGATACCTAAGTATCGATATTTATACATTTCGAGCTCTTCAACCATTACAATGCATTACCAAAACCATAACCCTACTGTCGTTAGGTCTTCCTCCCATGCATCTGTGTTGTTATTCCTTCCATTTGTTACCTTCCTTGATGCGCGTGTGTTGTTCTTCCTTCCAACTGTCACTTTCATTCTGCATGCTTTCTTTCCCAAAATAGTCTTTCTTTTCCACCTCGACCTGCTGCCAACAAGGTCTTAAACCTCTGATCAAATTCCCAAATAGGTTTA
>JZKD02S0242924.1:304844-322895 GCA_000966675.3 Picea glauca | reverse complement strand
TGCAAATGTCGTCAGAGGTATGTACTCACACATGTTTAAATGATTAATCTTTAAATGCTATTTGCAAGAGAAGGGATCTCTTGCCATAGATCCAGAAGGATCTCAAGATCTAACACATTCAGAGGAATAATGCAACCCAGGTGTGATTATTCTGAAATGCATCTATTTGTTATGACATTATTTTGATTAGTATTGCATGTTGTAGCTATGACCGTCATTCTAACCTTTGATCAAAATCCGAGTCAAGGTATTAGATGGATTAAAAGTTGAGATCATAGAGTTTGTCCTCTAACCCAACCTTCTGTCAAGATAACATATTGTCTTAGTACAGAAGACAGGTTGAAGAAAACACTCGTCATATTGAGTGAAGGAGACTTGGAAGAAAATCAAGCACACTCATTCTTGAGGACAAAGCTCCAGGTTCCAGGTTTAATTAATCAAGTTGATAAGATTCAAAGTTACACATGACAAGTTGATGACTACCCCTTTACAAGTAAACATTATAGTTGAGATAACATTCTTTGAAAAATATTATACTTGGTAGCATGTGAGCATATTGAGGTAAATGCTGAATGAAATTATTTGCCTGATACAACTAACATCTCCTCTAGGAGAAACCTTTTGTGTTAGCTCCAGGTTTCCATGGAGGAATGTTTGATCACAACACTATAAGAGTGTTGACCTCATTTCGTATTGTATTTCTTACTCTTGATCTTTGCCTTAGACATGTCACAAGTGATAGCTCTAAAGGAGCTACTGTGACTATTGTTTTATTTACTATTATAAAAAGGGTATTATTCTTGTTTTGTTGACCTTGTTTCAGGTCACAGGTGATAACCCTGAGGAATCTATAGTGAAGGTTTCTAAAGGCAACATATTATATGAGACATGAAGCAGACTATGTACATGACCATATACACTCATGCACCAAAGAAGATGAAGAAGAAGCTATCTCTTGAGATTCAGAGTATCTTATATGAAGATTGATTGTAAGGAGCAGAAGGATCCAAAGATGACTGAACATTAGACCAAGACTCATGGTGGACTTGTTTAATGAATCCACCTTGAAGGGAAGCATGACTCGTTTGAAGCCTGACTTTGTCTTGCATATTTAGACTTGGTATTCAACACCAAGTATACCCTGTAAGAGATGATGAAGTCCTTGTAGACTCAGAAGAAATAAAGAGTAAGCCTGATCTCAGAAAGGATCAGATGAAGAGACAACTTCCAAGATTGGAAGATAGATGCCGTGAGAAGACTAAATCGTAGCTTTAGAAACTTCTAGGAGATATGAAATCTCCTGGGAAGATTCCCTTATTTCAGTAATAAGGAAGGAAGGGAGTCAGAAAGACTAGGATATAGATTCCTCCGTGATACTAAAAGAGAAGTCAATATTGACTTCCAATATTGATCTATACAGATCAAACATGTTGCAGATGTATAAAGCCTGATGTGTGTCCAGAGGATTCTCCCAACAAAAGGGAGAAGACTATGATGAGACACTTATTGAAGAAATAGTTCCAGTATTTATGATGACAACTAGAACAACCATGATTCATATATAGTATGAGATGCAGGGGGAGAAATCCCCATATTTAAAATTGAGTGGCAGTTGGTGTAGTACATTAGTTGGGTCATGGAGACATGACTACAATGAAAGATAAAGTTACCTCCATGAAAGAAGAAGAGCTAGCTTCAATATAAGTTATTGAGCCACTCTCACTTTCATATGAAACTGTTGCCATGATAGAATAAGAGAAGTTACTCCCAGACTTCAACAGCCATAGTGAGAATGGAACAATTATTCTAAGCTTTAGAGCAGGTGGAGGTGCAGAGTCCCAGATTCCATAAGGAACAGTTGCAGAGAGAGTAGAGGACATACTCTCAATCAGTGAGATAGATAGTGCCTTGCAGAGAGCACATAGATCTAGCACATGATTGTGCATATTGAGTTGCAGCTAAGCAAGTGTACCATATTGGTACAACCTAATAAGAAAATTTGATTTGAAGATTGATGATAGAAAGACTCATCTCTGCCAGTTGAAGGAAGCTCTGTACGTGTTGAAGCAAGCTCCTAGAGCTTAGTATGGAAGAATTGATAGTTTCTTGACGAGCTTAGACTTTACCAAGAGTAAAGTTGAGTCTAACTTTTATTTCAAGGTTGTGAATGATGAACCATTAATGTTACTACTATATGTAGATGATGTATTCTTGACAAGATGAATAAAATCTCATCACAGATTGTAGAAGAAGCTTGCCACAGAGTTTGATAGAAGACCTAAATGCATTATCTCTTAGGTCTTGAAGTTTGGCAGAGCACAAAGAAGATTTTCCTTAACCAAGGGAAGTATGCAGTTAAAAATTGAAAAGGGTTGACATGTTGAAATGTAAATCCATGGAAACGAAGCTGAAGCTTCTGGTCGACACTTCGTCAGAATTTATTGATGTCACGCTGTATAGACAGATCATTGGATCGCTGATGTATCTGATGAACACCAGACCAAATATATGTTTTTCCATGAACACTTTGAGTCGGTTTCTGGTAGAACCCAGACATGTTCACCTAGTTGCTGCAAAACATGTGATGAGGTACCTTAAGGGTACATTAGATTGTGGTCTCAGTTATGATGGAGATCATGACTTCAGACTGAGTGGGTACACTGATTCAGATTGAGTTGGAAGTGCTTATGATAAAAAGAGCACTTCAGGATGTTGTTATAGTCTGGAGTCAACCATGACTTCATGGCAGAGTAGGGAGAAATTCGACATTGCTCCGAGCATGACAAAAGCATAATACATTGTTGCATGTTCTGCCAGTTGTGAAGCCATATGGATTCAGATGTTGTTGACCGATCTATTTGATTTGGAGATGGAAGCCACCGTGATTCTATGTGATAACCAAGTTGTATAAAAATGATGGAGAACCATGTGTTCCATGATGAGTCGAAGCACATAGAGATCCAGTATCACTTCACCCATGATATGATGCAGGGAGGAGCTATAAAACTCCAATATGTTGGAACAAATGAATAGGTTGGTACTCCAACGCAGGCTGGTATGCTACCCCAACACAGGTTGGTACTCTAACGCAGGCTGGTATGTTACCCCAACGCAGGTTGGTATGCTACTCCAACGAAGGCTGGTACGCTACTCCAGTAAAAGTGTTGATGATACTATGGTATCCTGATCAGTAGTGGTAGCTCCGTTAGGATTTTTATAATCCTAGGGAATCTTATGATTCCTGGGCAGATTCTGAAGGTCTGGTAAGGATGGTCTGTTAGAGTACCACGTGGTAGCTCCGTTAGGATTTTATATCCTAAGGAATCTTATGATTCCTAGGCAGCTCCTTAGGGACTGTCAGAGTACCACAGAATGATGATGTACCAACCCAGTGCTGTGATTCCATCTTAATTGCTGTGTTGTGATTCCAGCTTAATTGTTGTGTTGTGATTCCAGCTTAATTGTTGTGTGGTGTTGCCAGCTTAATTGTTGTGTTGTGATTCCAACTTAATTGCTGTGTGGTGTTGCCAGCTTAATTGTTGTCTTGTGATTCCAACTTAATTGCTGTGTGGTGTTGCCATCTTACTTGCTGTGTTGTGATTCCAACTTAATTGCTGTGTGGTGTTGCCAACTTAATTGTTGTGATGATGTGCCAACTTAATTGTTGTGATGATGTACCAGCTTAATTGCTGTGATGATGTGCCAGCTTAATTGCTGTGATGATGTGCCAGCTTAATTGCTGTGATGATGTGTCATCCTCATGCTGTGTTGATGTTGCCAGCCTCGTGATGTGATGATGTGTTGTCAATCTCGTACTGTGATGCCAACTTCGTGCTGATGATGTTGTGTAGCCAACTTCGTGTTGTGATGCCAACTTCGTGCTGATGATGTTGTGTAGCCAACTTCGTGCTGTGATGCCAACTTCGTGCTGAAGACTCTCAGCCTAGTGCTGATGTTGATGATGCTCCAGCCTTTGTGCTGTGATATTGGTGTTGTTGATGTTGTATCAACCTTGTGCTGTTATTGATGATGATGATGCCACTTCAGCTTCTTGTTGAAGAAGATGATGATGATACCACTTCAAATTCTTGTTGAAGATGATGATGATGATGTTACTTTAGCCTCATGCTAAAGAAGATGATGATGTTACTTTAGCCTTATGCTAAAGTAGATGATGATGTTACTTTATCCTCATGCTAAAGAAGATGATGATGCTACTCCATCTCCATGCTGTGAACGATGATGATGAGAAAAACTTCCGATGATTTATAGATACACCACTCAATGTTCCAAGATGTTGTTGATGATGCTGCCCTCTCTCTCGCTTGATGCTGTTGTAGAATACCATTCTTGTTAAGGGGGAGTGTTGAAATAATGTAACTGCAAAGAGTATTCTATTTATTACTGATGTATTATTCATTAGATCAATCCCCTTTTGCGGATTGATCATGTCGGGTATTGTAAATGACCAAATCCCCTTTTGCGGATTGGTCAAACCCTAATTTTAATGGGCTAAATGAAAAGTCGGCCCCATAATATATTAAAGTGGTTATAACCACCCAGAATGAGAAGTCAGCCCTACAAGTGAAAAGACACCTCACTCCAACGCTTGTCAGATTGTATAAATAAAGAGGCTAGCGCCTCATTTGTACACACACTCACTTGTTCATCAGAGCACAAGTTTGGAGCTGCAGTTGGAGAAGAAGGAAGAGAGAGAGAGGCACACTCTTGGGAGAGGACTTTCTGTATTTGTTTGAGTTATCTCTTGGCATTGTATTGGCTATCTATATTAATGAAGTTTTTGTTGGGTTTTCTCCCCCATGAGGGTTTCCCAGGATAAATGATGTGTATCTTGTGATTGTGTATTTCTTAGTGATCCTATCTATGCTGTTGTTATCTAGTGAAATGAAAAGAAACCTAATAATAACTTAAACCTTAACACCAAAAGATTGTATTGCTCCTATATAAGGATGTCGCTATGACCAAATCAAATTTGTTGCCTATCCTGTTTTTTCTAAGAGAAGAAAGGATATACATGTTTTAAAGGCCTCAAATCACATTGAGGGCCATATCTTGATGAAGGAAGGTTGGAATATGTTGTAGTGGATTTGGGAGCAGATAATTGGACTATTTGACAATGAGCAAAAAGGATTAAAGATTTATATTTTGAATCTTTTTTTTGAAATATCAAATTTGAATTTTTTTTTTCTTAGAAAATAAAATATGTCACGATGCCCGAGAAAAAAGAGAACATATAGATTGTGCACCCAAAGGATATGCAGTTTGTAGATCGAAGTATGCTTGTTATGTTCCAAACAATGCACCAAAAAAAGTTGGCATTTAATATGCAAAACAAATCAACTATATTTCACCAACACACGCTTCATCCCTATATAGGTTTTACTCATAAATCAAATATGATGGATAAAACTTAGAAAAATATCTACTCTCATCTGATTTATACTAATTTTCTAACCATTTATAGGATATGTTTGCTTGGGGAGCGGGGCTTCAGATCCAAGGTTTGAAAGGATTTACCAACATATACCCCATAGGTGTCGACATATTCAATCTTCAAGGACTGAAGAAGGTCTCACTCAAGACTCCATGAGAATCATAGAGACCATAGGTTTTGTGCAACTCTTAAAGGAACATTATAGACATGAAACATCTCATTTTCATCCATGCATTCACTTAGCATTCATTCCTAAAATCCATGTAAGTTTTGTGCATAATACTAAGTCACATACATACATTCAGACCAAAATACATAAGATACATAGATATAAATGCTCTATGCTTCATTAATTAATCTTAACATCATTCAGATACATTTACTATAGAGAGGATGAGGCTTGCACAAAGTGCATTCAAAATGAAACAGAGACCAAAAATTTTCTTAGATCTTGATCTACTTTCCCTCTCATGTTTTCATCTCATCTCTCAACATAACAAGAATTAATACAATGCATAACTAGAGCTCTAACTCATATACAACTAATCCAATAATAATCCACCCTTAGTGAGAAAAAACCCAACCCTTTACATATCCACATTCATTCCCCCTATCTCCCACAGAGTGTGGCAATCATAACAACCTTGCCAGCTCACCCACAACTTTGACCATGACTAGTCGAGTTGTTACAAAAACGGTTATAATCATTGTTGAAGATCTTCAAGGATTCAATATGCATGTGATCTCTTCAATTCCTTGCACATAGTACAAAATGGGTTGGCATGTGCAATAGATATCTGGTTGGCGCATGCGCTGCATCTTGGCACTGCGCAGTAGATCTCTGGTTGGCGTATGCGTTGCATCTTGGCACTGCGTAGTGCAAAATCTTGGGTGTGTGTGCAACATTGACTTATGGTGCACGCGTAGTCTTTGTAAAACCTTAGGGTGTCAACAAACCCCCAACATTATTAGTTGTCTCGTCCTCAAGCCAACAAAGTTGCTTATGGTGCAACAAAGGCGATCTATGGCATTGTCTTCATAGGGTCGATGATGAATTCTTGAAATGGTCATCGACCTCATCAAAAATTTCTGTCAGGTTATGTATATTTTTTCAGAAATCATCAACATCACTTGGTGTGATCATTTCAACGGTGGGTTTGAGCCACTCATTGAGTTGTACCACTGGGGTTGCCTTTGATTGCACATATGCAAGTTTGTAGTAGTGCAGTTGGGCCTTTTCCACTATGTCAAGCATGATTCCTGGAAGCTTCTATTGGTCAACATGGGCAGACGCAATCTCCCTAACGACGATGACAATTGTTGTCATGGCCTCTTGTTCTACTTGAGGTAAGGAGGGTAGTGCATGCTTCTTCTCCTCGATCTGTGCCTAAGTGGTATGGATACGATTGTTAATGGCATTGATTTCGGGGGCATTCTGGAGGTGCATCTAGAGCTTGAAGTTGTAGTTTACTACCCTAGAGAAATCGGCCACGCACGCTTGTCCCTATTGTAGTTTTTTTTTCTGCCACAACAATTTGCTATTGCAACTCCCCTTGCTCTGATTGGGGGGTGTGCTTCATATTTTCTTGAAGTTGTAGGTTATGTTCCTACATATATTGGACTCTTTCCTTCACCTTTCCGAGTTTATGCACTGTAGGGAACTCTTAAGTTTATGGGGTTGTACGGGAGACTTGCATGTAGACTTCATCCATTGCGTTGATCAATAATGTGTGTTTTATCATTTCTGCATTGTGTATTTCCTTGATCTCATTGCATGTAGATTCGATCTCCTTGTGTGCAGTGATTTCTTGCTCATGCTTATGTTGAGTTTTCTAGTGCGTAGTAATTTCTTGCTCATGCTTTTGCTACAATTGTGTATAGGATTAGCTGAGTGCGCATGTCCCCCATTTCATTCATGATATCGGCGATATAGGTTTGCAAGTCTTGTGAAGGCACCTGTGCCACCTCTAGCTCAACATAAGGTAATAGTTGAGCCTCTGTGATAGTGGATGTCTCAATGGTTGTGACAACCAATGGGCTGAAGCACAACACTCTCCTAGGGGTATTGTTGCACATTGATGTTGCACCAGTCGTGCTTTCTATGACCCGCTATTCCCGAGACATGGAACTGGTTGTTGGAGCAAGCTCCAACGTACGGTAAAGTTTATCCAACTTCTGTGATGATTCTCTATTGCACATCCAAATAGGCTTTGAACACCTTAACAATGCTGGGGATTGGTGCAAAGGATTTCCCTGGTTCTTGATATGGAGTGTTGGTGTTATTTTTTGTTCTCCCTGGCCAATCAATACTGTGCTCATCGCAGACACCACATTTTTTTGAGAAGGGGTTTCCTCTACAATGGGCGTAGTGTCGATCTGTTGTGAGGGAGTTGGTGTGCGCTCTTGTTCACTAGATTCAGGGCTCGGGCTTGGCCGAACCGGTGCACGATGTATCTTTATGGGTGAAGTCTTTTCTGGGGTGGCTTGCGTTTGCTTCCTCTTGAGCCCTTTCCCTTTGTTTACCTCCTTGGTTGCATCTACGCGCGTTTGCTGACCTGCTGGTCCTTTTCCCTTCCCTTGGGTTGTCTCAGCCTGTTGCTACTCTCCCTGTTGATTTTGTTAGCTTCGAGCAGGTATTCTCACGTGCCATAGGTGTTGGGAATGTGGAAATTGTCGTGAGCACCACATTACACTCTTTGTTTGGATAAAACTATCATTAGAATGAAGTTGGGGCTTCATCTGCTGGTCCTTTTCCCTTCCCTTGGGCTGTCTCACCCTGTTGCTGCTCTCCCTGTTGATTTCCCTGTTGATTTTGTTAGCTTCGAGCAGGTATTCTCACGTGCCATAGGTGTTGGGAATGTGGAAATTGTCGTGAGCACCACATTACACTCTTTGTTTGGATAAAACTATCATTAGAATGAAGTTGGGGCTTCATCTGCTGGTCCTTTTCCACTCTCTCCCTGTCTCACCCTGTTGCTGCTCTCCCTGTTGATTTTATTAACTTTGGGCAGGTATTCTCACGTGCCATAGGTGTTGGGCATGTGAAAATCGTATCCCTTGGGCTGTCTCACCCTGTTGCTGCTCTCCCTGTTGATTTTATTAACTTTGGGCAGGTATTTCTCACGTGCCATAGGTGTTGGGCATGTGAAAATCGTAGTGGGCACCACATTACACTCTTCGTTTGGATAAAACCGTCATTGGAATGAAGTTGGGGCTTCATGGGTTTGGTGGTGGGATTTATGGGTTTGTTTTGGGGCCGGTGGTGTTGCCCATGCGACTGGAACAGGGGATGATCGCCAGACTTGTTGAAGGGGTGGTGGGATTTATGGGTTTGTTTTGGGGCCGGCGGTGTTGCCCATGCGACTGGAACAGGGGATGATCGCCAGACTTGTTGAAGGGTAATGGCAGGTGGGAGTGCAAGTTGAATGACGAGTCCAGGGTTCATTATCCGAGGATAATATCTGTAAGGTGGTGAAGAAGGTTATAACTGACCACGCAGACTCAGAGCTGGTCAGATAGCTCAAATGTTGTCCACAAGAAACAAACACACAAACCTTCAGACTATCATTGGCAACCTCACATATAAACAACGCCACAGTACTTCACGAGGCTGGGGAGAAACAATTACAGTCCATGTATTTGCAAGCCGTGAATGCACAACACCTGTGTTGCAGTTGTTGCAACAGGCTTACTGTTGAAAATTACAAGGCTACCGCAATTTGCTTCTCTATCAATGTAATCTTCTGTTTTGTTTCTATTGTGAGGATCGAACACGCGGACCTTCAATTCTTCAATATGCACTCTATAATCTAAATATCCCCACTGCAACGAAGGAAATCCCCGCTGTTTTAAATTCCCATGTACAGTGCGAAAAGTTTCAATCGAACGAAAATTCTTATAATTTCATGTCGTCATGAAATGTAATGTTGTCGAATGGAGAAAGAAACAGAAGGAAGGGTACTCTTACACTTCATATAAGTTGGTTTATTATATTTTATATTGAAGCATTACTTGGTCCCATGGTCTAGTGGTCAGGACATTGGACTCTGAATCCAGTAACCCGAGTTCAAATCTCGGTGGGACCTTTTACACTTGTCTCTTACATTAAGAAGATGTTGTTGGACCTACGTTTGATTTTTAAAGGGAATACGTTGTTCGACCTACGTTTGATTTTTAAAGGTAATACGTTGTTCGACCTAAGTTAACATAATGTGTTAATTTTCAACTAAAGTTAAATGGACTTTCTCCAATGATGATACATTGTTGGAACCACGTTTGATTTTTAAAGGTAATGGGTTGATTTTCAATGGATGATATTTGAATCTCGAGCTTATTCGGGGCACTAAATAGTTGTTTTGGGGTAAAAAATTTGCGAAGTATATAGTACACAACACAAAAATCATTTCAATACAGTTTGTATGAGGAATTTATGTCTCAACAAATTTAACATATGTTTTTCATCACCATGGTATCTAGTGGATGCTACCATTACTCACACATGTGGAGCTAATCATGTGTGGACTTTCAAGAATATTCTAGACATATGTTTTTCATTACCATGGTACGGAGTGGATGCTACCATTACTCACACATGTGGAGCTAATCATGTGTGGACTTTCAAAAATATTTTTGAGCGTCCAGAACTCTAATTCCAATTGAGAGTTCAGGCATACAAAAACCCTTACCGTAATCCTAAATGTGTATATAGTCCACAACACAAAAATCACCTCAATAAAAGTTTGTATAAGGAATTTATGCCACCCAAAAGTTAACATATGTTTTTCATCACCATGGTACTGAGTGGATGCTACCATTACTCACACATGTGGAGCTAATCATGTGTGGACTTTCAAGAATATTCTAGATGGTCCAAAACACTAATCTCAATTGGTAGTTCAGGCATACAAAAACCCTTACCGTAATCCCAAATGATCATCAAGACATGTTAAATAGTTGGTTGCTAGGAAAGGAAGGGATTATATTATTGTTGTATTGATTTATTGTTTCATAGTTGGGCAGAGAAAGGGAGTGGGATATTAGATTGAAACCGAAGAAGTAGAAGAACTTGTAGTAGCCATACATGCCACATTGTCAATGGAAACTCCATAGTGAGTTCCCCTTTCCTTGTATTTGCTTTCATACATGGGAAGAAAAAAACAAGGCATAGTCCTCACCTTTTGGTTGGGTTTTCCCATATTAGGTTTCCTAGGGTACATCTTGTGTTCAATGTGTAGATGATGTGGCATTTATTTTAGCTTCTTTTATTTCAGTCTCAACTTATTTAGTGTTTTGGGTGCTAATCTAGTAGTATTAAATCTCGATCTTAAGTAAAATACTGAAAAACAAAGAGTTTCCAAGAACTTGTAAGATTTGTTGTGACAAAACTGTTCGGGTAGAATATCCATGGAATTTTATAGTTCATATTGGTATCAAAGTATTTTTCTTTGGGTTTTTTGTGGGGAATTGTGGGATCAAAAAATTGGCTTAACAAAAGAGTCTCAAAAACTTAGCCATGATGGTGGATGAATACAGTAACAATCTAAGGGATGACTCAGAGGAGATATTTTCAAATAAAAAAGAACAAGTCTTTGACATCTCTTGCAACATGGTGATCCTCATGGCAACTCTAGAGTGCAGGTTCAAACCTTTCAAGGAAACTTTTGGTAGATCTAACTTGGAAGTTGACTCATATGGAAAATTTAGAGACAAATAAAAATCTAAAAAGGAGCCAGGGAAAGAGGGACCAAGTTCCAACAACACCTCTTCCTAATCTCTGTTCAAAGTGGAAGTGGAAGTGGACATCAAACCCTTTCAAGGTGATATTGATGTTGTTACACTAAATCAATGGTTGCAATAGTGATGTGGAAAATATAACTTAGGTGTGGAAAACATTCTAACACACATGTGTCTTTGTTTTTGCATATTAGAATAATGTCATTTGGGATATTAGGTTCTGAACACTTTGTGGACTTGCTATTTGATGGTTTAAAAGTAGTAGAAGAAATAACACAACCATATATATATATATATATTTTCATAATAGCAACTTCAAACCTAGTTGTGTCATTGTGAATGCTATTAAAATTTTCAATGGAGAGATTTCATAGCCTCATGCATCAAGAGGAGTATATAAATTGTCAAAAGCACAAAGTAGCTTCATTAAATGGGATGCATCATAGGTAGTTAACCACAATGGACACTCCCTACAACATGATGAAAATATTTAAATAGATACTTTAACGAGCAATGAATCACATAATGTGGGCAGATCAATGGTACCAATTCTGATAATTCAAATATACCTTCATCTATCCATAATGGAGTTAAAAGAATTCCACAATCATCAAGGTTAACATTCATTCTTAAGAAAGTGAAATTGTTGGCAATTGCATAGATGTTCAAAGCAAGGAGATTGCATAGCCATGGGTCTTGTGTCAAATGCGTATGATTGCAATGTTATTAAAGGGGAGAGTTTGAGACCTTTCTGATTTGGTGTGTTGGTGAATCAACTACTATTGCTTGTTTGAGTTGGAGCTTGGTAGCTTAGTACCTTGGTCAATAAATAAAATGGTGGATTACAAAACAAATTATATACTGAAGGTAATAACCAATTTGAAATTCCATCGACACATATGAACCAAAATCATAACATTAATTTATAAGGAGTAAAGGTGAATATGGTCCATGAGTCTTCTTCATAACTAAATTGTGTCTCCATGTGATCAATTTCGAATGCTTTGGAAGGAGAGATAATGGACTTCACACCACTTGATGATAATGAATTCAACTGAGAATTTATTTATTCATTGCGAGAAATTTTGCATATTAGAAGGTTCTCTTTGGAGATGGCATGTAAACAACTTTCTTGGCCTTAGTGGTGCCCCCTTAGATGTGATATTAAAATAAAGTGCAAAGGAGATTGACGTTAACTTATCGGAATAGAAGCACATCTAGTGCAGGAGTATCAACATATGGGTATTGTAGATTGAACATATGTACAAATAGTGACAACAAGGCCATACAACCATCTCAGACGCCCAAGGACAAGTGCATCTTCTAACAATAAGCCATGTACAAACTCTGTTGAAAAATTTGATAACATTTCTTTCATTGGAAGCTTATAAACTACACATTGATGTAAAAATGATTGTATTTATAAAATACTTATGGGGTTGATGAATGAGGGTATTAATAAGATGTGTTTCATGAGTGAAAAATCAAGAAGAGAATATGTGCTAAATTTTCTGGCATAAAATGTTTCTATTGCTAGATAAGGAGAAAAAACTAAGAGAATTTTACTTATGATGAAGTTTGACACCTTAGATGTCTATCAAAATGCATGGTATATGGATTATGGCATAAAAAGAAGAAATTTGTACCACTATAAGGATATCTTAAAAATGGTGACTTGAAGGCGATGAATGGTAATATGGGATTACATAAATACAGATCTAATACTATTACAATAGTGGCTAGAATTAGTAAGATCGTGGACCAAAATTTAGATAAGGCTCCACATCTAATGCATTTAAGATGCACCAGGATTGAACGAGGGAAGCTCTCTGATTATTACTTTCAAATACAACCCATTCTATGCTTCTTAAAAGGGTTAATGGGGACATGGCTATGTTGGGTCTTCCTCTAGTGTCATAATCTCATTCCAACAAAATAACGAGAAATCAATTTTTAGATGGTGCGGTCACAAAGAACAACTTATTTGCAAGGTGCAATGGTTGTGTCTCAATCACTAACAAACTTAGGGCCAACATTGATCCAATTGAAGTAGAACATTTGTGACTAGTTCAAAGGATCCATACTTACAATATTGCAAGTTTTTGTAATGTGTACCATGTCTAGAAATTGAATTAATAGAAGCATCCTAGCAGTTGAGCATTGTGCACGACAAGATGGATAAGGAAAAGACTTCTATACCAAGGTTAGGTTAGAAGGAAAAGGCCATTGTAGTGTCATGAATCTCCAAATTTCTTTGACTAGAATTCTTACACATGGATACAAGACAGAGGGATTCGACCACTTCATCCTTTACTTTTTGGAGATGGGTTCAAACTTCACTATGTCCATATTAGCTAAATTCCTCAAAGAGTTTGAAGAACCAATGGTGGATTGATATGGGGATTTATTGTACAAGAGGGGAACATCGAAAACAATTGTTTCATGATGCTATATTACAAACTAAATCTTATGAAAAATGTTTTGTCTACAAGTAAGATAATATGTAAGCTCATGTGGTAAGTGTTGAAAATATAAGTAGGTCAAATAGAAAATTGCCACTAGTATATTGCTACAAATAGATAGTTGTACAAGCGATATAAAAAATCACTATGTCTTTTCATTTGTGTCCCTTCTAACAACAAGGAGGGTGTTTGAAATTGTTGAAGTTGGTTTCCTCCCAGTGGGACACACACATGAAGACATAGATGGAACTTATGGGAGGTTATCAACTCAAATCAAGTGGAAATACATGTTTTTACCACCAAAGATGATGGACACTTATAGGATATGTGAGGACCACTATTTCTTCATCTCGTATATAAATTATGTGTTCTTTGACTTCAATAGATTTGTGGATCCACACCTATTGGAAAGTAACTTCAAGATAATTGGTATTAAAGGATGTGAATACTTCAAATTATCGCTCATTGGTGGCATGCCAGTTATGCAATATAAATCCTTGGTTTGAGATGAAAAGTGGTCACCTCCCATTAATGTGTAGCATTAATTGTTTCCTAGTGACCATCCAAACTTTCCTAGAGAATATTTTTGACTATCAAATATACAGGTAAAGATACCTTCTGATATGGAAGAATAAATAAAGGATTAGAAACATATATTTCATTTTAGAGGAAAGGGATTGACAAGGGAGGGAAACAATATCGACATCTCAAGAGAACTTGTTGGGGGGATATATTAAAGGCTTTGGACACACCCTTTGTGAACATTGATCACTCAAGAATAATATTTGGCCATCCATATTGTAGGATATAAGCAACAACATTGATTTACAACCCACACATGAAGTCATGGTGTTAAGGTTTAAGCTATTATTATAGTTCTTTTCATTTCACTAGATAACAATAGCATAGATAGGATCACTGAGAAATAAAAAATCACAAGAGACACATCATTTATCCTGGGAAACCCTGATGGGGGAGAAAACCCAACAAAACTTCTTTATTATAGATAGCCAATACAATGCCAAGAGATAACTCAAACAAATACAAAAAATCTTCTCCCAAGAATGTGCCTCTCTCTCTCTTCTCCAACTGCAGCTCCAAAACTTGCTTCTCAATGAACAAGTGAGTGTGTGTCTAAGTGAGGCGCTAGCCTCCTTATTTATACAACTCTGGCACATGTGGATGGAGGTGTCTCTTCACTGGCAGGGCCAACTTCTTCTTCTGGGTGGTTATAACCACCTTTAATATATTTTGGGGCCTCTTTAATATATTCTGGGGCCGACTTCTTATTCTGCCTATTACAATTATGTATTGACCAATCCGCAAAAGGGGATTTGGTCTTTTACAATAGCCGACATGATCAATCCGCAATAGGGGATTGATCTAATGAATAATGCAACAATAATAATTAGAATACACTTTGTAGTTACATTATTTCAACAGAACCACTCCCCTACTACATGCTTAGAACCAAGATATTCAACACGTACTTGCCATACATTGAAGCTGCTAATTGCAGATGTGCCCAAAAAGCAGTCTTCCTCAGAAAAAGCAAAAAGTAAGAAAGACTAATCTCGAAGAGATGGAGCATTAGTCATCTTCTGAAAAAACAAAAGGCAAAAAATGAAAAAGTAGGCAAGATTGATCATCTCGTGTGCAGTTAAAAGAAATCTCATTGGAATCAATCTTTTACAAGGATTGAGAATATGTAATCATCGTTGACATGCAGGTCCCAGATCTCCAAATATTGAAAAAAGTAGTCTGCTAAAAATAACAGTTTTTTCTGGAATTTGATGAAATTGACTCTGGAAGGAGCTCTAATCAATGCTAATGTCTGGATGCATTTGAAATGAGACCAGTGTGATGGAACCTCGTTGGATATTAACCCTTCAGTTGCACAAGTACTATTGGGGGTTAATAATGATGACTCAAGGGGACGACATCCCCTTATGGGGTGTTGAGAACGAATGGATCTCTGTACTCTAAAGCTCTGCAATCGATCTATGGAAAACTGGCCTATAACAAGGTGTTTTTCCACTGGGCTATGGAGTCAATTGCATGGTATCTTGGTTTCTCAACTAGAATGAGGAAACAACCATGCTTGCCTATCTGCAACTGCAACCTGCAATCCATCCAAATAGTACGCTCCTCCCACTGGAAAATGAGCTGAAATCGACAACTGGTTGAAATCCACCTAGTCAGATGCCAATGACAAAGACACTTGCTAAGCGCGAAGAAATCCACCAATGAGGCTAATGGGCTCTAGGATATGAGCACAACCCATTGGTGTGAAAAATAATCTAAAGTTGAACCGCAATGAGGCTCATCCAATCAAGCCCAATGATACTCAACCCTGTTAGATGTGAGATGGTCGCCAATGAGGCTAACAACCATCAAGGCACTCTGGCTTCTAGATCAAAACCTTGGATGATGTGCCTGAGTCAATGAGGAATGATTTGTTGGGAGAGAGGCAATGATGAAAAAAAAATTCTTTAGCATGAAGCAGAAATTCTGCAGTACAAATATGTGGTGCCATGTCCCTAGGGTTGGATGAGGCAAATGACCAACAAGAATTGACTTGATGGTAGGACATGAAGAGACAAGACAATAACATAACTCAAGACACCTTCTATTGTCTCTTTGATGCTACCCACACTTAACTGACTCAATATTTGATCAGGACAATGCAATACTATGAATAAGGGCCTCATCCAAGCTTGACCATAGACCCGTCTCGAGATAACCAAGCAGTTTCTATGTGATATCAGATTCAACAATCTTGATTCAAAGCAATGATATTGGCTGAAAATGCAAGGAAACAACGAAAATAAAGAACCCAAGACTACTCACACATATGCAAGGCTTTTTATTATGCTTACTGGCAAATGGAAACAAGTCTAAGGCTAAAATAAAGAAAAAAAAACATGAGGAGACAACAATCTAAAAATGCAAACAGCAGGATGGAAATGACATATCAGTGAAAGGAAAATGACAAATCGATAACTACTACCCTATGGAAATCCTAAAAAATTCCCTCTCCTTTTTTTATTTTTTATGCTTCTTCTTTCTTTGTTGTTTATTTTTTGTTTAAGAACATAAAAAGCTCTTATTATGGAAGTTTGTCAATTTTTCCATGATCTATCAACATAATCGAATTGTTGATTTTTCATAAGCATTGGGTTAAGCATGAAGTTCATTCCATTTTAACAATTAACCATAACCATAAATGTTGCAGCAACCAAGATCACATGAAGAAGCACCATGCACAAGAACACAAAATGTATCCTGGGAAACCCTTCTCAATAAGGGAGAAAAAACCCAGCCAAATCCTTTGCTATACTTTTCAAGAGAAAGACCTTTACCACCAAGAATATCCTTGCACACAAGAGGGTGCACAAAACCCTAGAACTCTAGCACCCAAGAGAGGTGCGCAATTTTAACCAAGAAGTGTACTTGCTGAAATTTCCAAAAACTCACAAGTGTGTGTGTGTGTCTACAATGAAACATTTCCTTTTACTTATATTAGACTTGTCCTATAAACTGAAGTGTCTATTGGCACAATAGGGCCGACCTCACTTAGATATTATTTAGTTATTATTATAATAATTACTATTACTATTACTATTAATATTAATTATCTTTTATATTTTATCTTTAGACACAATAAGGTAGGTCCGACTTGTACCCTTTACATAATAACTAGGGTTATAGGTAGGTCTGACTCTTGAACAATATATATAGCAAAGGATCTGATACACCCACTAGTGCTCATCCACTAGGGGCACATCCATAGGGATGTCATGGACCTGATTCACTGCATTACACAGATGAGCCAGGTCTTCACACGTTCACCTGTGCTCATCCATAGGCACGTCTGCTCTACAGATCTACTTTCCCACTGCCACCAACAGGAGGATCATCTGGAGTCTTCTCGTCAACTCTGTTGCTCAAAGGAGGTCATCGCATCATCTTCATCTCTATTCACATGATGATGTGACCAGCACTTTTGGGATTTCCCACGTTCACCTTGTGCTCAGCCATAGGCACGTTCTAACTCAACAGATCGCTTTTACATCGGATAATCATCTGGAGTTCTTCCCACTCGCGTCATGGAGAAGGCCATGTCTACGTTCCTGACTCTGTCCCAGGCAGGAACCACGAACCCTTTATAGGGGCTTTCTCTCAGGTTTGTAAGCTGAGAGAAGACTTCACATAGCTGCTATGTTCCACATCTCACAGGTTTGTAAGCTGGAGGATGTCTCCCATAGATACATTCATCAACACAAATAACCAATGCAACCATGCAAACAAATGATTGATTTTATGGAAAATATCAGCATAGTCAATCCTCTAGTGTAGCCAATCATGAAGTCCTCTAAGACGAAAAATTGTATTCATATG
>JZKD02S0242924.1:265559-300215 GCA_000966675.3 Picea glauca | reverse complement strand
GGGTGGTTATAACCACCTTTAATATATTCTAGGGCCGATTTCTTATTCTGCCTATTACAATTATGTTTTGACCAATCCGCAAAAGGGGATTTGGTCTTTTACAATAGCCGACATGGTCAATCCACAATAGGGGATTGATCTAATGAATAATACAACAATAATAATTAGAATACACTTTGCAGTTACATTATTTCAACACATGGAAGCCTATTTGAGGAATGTTGCCTACACCATTGGGGATCTCTTTGTTGGACCTCTATGTAACAATCCCATAGATGAATTCTCTCCAAACAAATATTTTTTTGAAGGGTAAATTCTCATAGTACAATCATCAAGCCTTCATTGTGCAATATTGTTGAGTAAGGTAGATGGAAATATCTACCAAGATTTGTTAGGATAATTTTTAATGTTGTCTAGTGGCTTGATGTATTTTTGTACTTAGTGTCATAATGATGATCATTATGATATAATGTGTGGCACTTATGCATGTAACATGGGCTCACTAGAATTTTGCAATATTGCACATGTTCACGTAGAGATGTTTTTGGGAGTTATTTGATAATGGTATGTCTCTCATGTAATGGTGACCTACACTCCTAGGTCATTCTTATCCACTACTTCTCCTTGATCTCTTAATGAGATTATCATCAAACTTTATGGATTGGTTGATCTCCACCCTTTATTGTGCCTTATGATCAATGGTATGGGTTTCTCCCGATTATTATAAATTAAAACAATTTCACTTGAATCAAGGGAGGGTGGAGGGTGGCTTATGGTATTGATCATTAGCCATGACCCTATGGGTCCTTAGGCTAAATCATCCATACGATTGGGAGTTGTATGGATCCCATTTGAACTCCATACATGTGTGTGCTCTAGCTATTATAATTAGGAGAGTCATATGAAGAATAAGAAGTCCTTTATTCAGTGGATGTTTCCCCACCTTGGGGTTTTACTATGCAAACTTTTTGTCTCCTCTCTCTTATTTGATAGATATACTTTTTATTTGTTTGATGATTTCACCAAGAGTTTAGATAGGATGAATCTTGATTATATATTTCTACATATGTTCATGGTCTTTCATGGTATCAAATCCATACATCTATCTCCTTGGATGAACTTCTTTGTTTGTTGAAATATTGGATATGAGATCTACTATTTCCTTCCATGAGCATTCAACAATAGTGATTGAAGTTTCTTTCTCTGGCCATCAATTTACAAGTAAATCTAGTTTATTTTTTAGATCTGGTAGTCTAAATTTTCAGTTCAAATTTTTTAATTCCAATATTTTTATAGATATGCAAATGTAGATTTGAATCACATGCTTGGTTTCTGCAAATTCTAGGCTATTTTTTCTATATCTAACATTACCATTACATCTGGAGCATGATAATAGTTGCTAAATTTGGTCTTTGTTTGGGCCACATCTAAGATTGAAGATTTGTAGGTGCACTTTATATATGTACAAATTAGTGTATTTGTGTGCTGATCTAACTGTACATATGTGTTTGGAGTGGTCTAATTATGCAACATCGACCATTTGTTTACCACAAACGAACTTCATTTTCCCTATATATTGAGAATTTATTATAGAAGATGTGGGCTGCCCATTCACTATAATATGTTTCTAAATTATCTCTTCAACAATATACCAAATGAATTTAATATCAAATATCATGGATTTGATTGATTGGTTATAATAATATGTTATGTATTTGGTTTTTATCAGGCCTTGGGTTCAAAACTTGTTCCTTGTCAATTGTAACTAACATTTTGTTGAATAGATTTATCTTTGGAGGATTCACCACATCATTTCCATGTGGAATCATCCACCCAACCAACATATGCCACATCAATAGGTGCATCCAAACATAACTTGATAACTCAATTGCCACGTGTCATTTCGTACATTGCCACATGTCATTTTCAACACTTGCCATGTCAACATTTTGTACATGCCATGTTAGATTCTATACCTTTCCATGTCAACATATGGTGGGTTCTATTCATACCAATCAAAGGATTCCATGTAGCACTTCTATCTTAGATTGCAGATATTAGAACCAAGATTTTGAACCTGATTTTTAAATTTCCATAACTTTGTCATACGACATAAGTTTTCAGTGCAATTTTTTGCAAAATCTGTATCTTCCAGTTATTTACACTATGAAATATTTGGATCCAATGAATTATTATATTTGATGCTGGTGATTTTTATTTTTTCCCAAAAACTCAAGGCTAGACCTCATTTTGGAACTTAAAATGGTCATATCTTGCTAATACAAACACTATTTTATGTGATGCTTTATTTCAAAATGTATAAAATTCTATACTCTATGCAATAGTGATATCAATTTATGTTGATTTATCCATATGATTATTGAGGATGGTAATGACCACATATTTATCCTTTGTTTGACTATGACAACAATATATTTGAGATAGTTTCTTGATGGCAAAAACTTAGTGCTTTGCTTGGCACTATGTATTTGTGACAGGGATACCATTTTAAATTACATGTGGTGCATATTTGATCACCTGTTGAACTTAATGATCATTGTACATATTGATGTTTTATGATTCTTAGATCTGATAGTTATTTCCTTATGATTTAACAACAATATTCACTTTCATACAACAATTATCATATAATAACTATACACTGAAAATATCAACTGTACTGCAATGGAAATAACAAGACCTAGAAATATTAACCATGCATAGTAAACACAAGAACAAAATATTTTACCTTGGGAGAAAACCCAACAACCTTTCTGTAGAAGAATCTAGTCCAAGATATTACTATTACATCACCATCAATATCCAAAATACCATACAGATAATATCCTCCACAAGGATAGCATCTCCAAGACCTAGAACCTCAATCAAATGACCCAAAATAAACAAGCAAGAGATTCTCCAAGTGGGGCACATTCTCTAAGATAACCAGAACCAAGATATAACAAAATAGCACAAATACAGTTGCAACTGCCTTGTGCGCACTGCAGAAAGGAGAATTGTATACCTGTCCAAATGAAATGAGCCAATCCTATATTTATACTAATCTGGGCGGGGCCGACTTCTTATTTCTGGGTCTTCAATTACTTTATTATTTTACTATGGGGTCAACTTCTATTCCCGGGTGTAGATGGGTCTTCTTATACTTTCTTGTGGAGAATGAGTGCCCAAAGTTGAAAATCTCCAACACTCCCTCTTAATGAGGGAGACATTCCCCATACTTGGATTTCTTCTGTCATAGAAAGGTTTCTTCATGAGCCATATTTATGTGTCATCTCCACACACACATTATGTCCTGGAATATGCATGTGACAACATCGCGAGTCCATCTACTCCTTGACAAGAGAAGGACTATACATGGGCCATTCACCACTAGCAAAGCCCCATGGATGAATGAATCATTTACCCTTGGTCATATCAATACTAGCATAGCCTCGTAAAAGACCAATTTGGGATAATGTCTTCCAAATGCTATGGGACATTCACTACTAGCATAGCTCTGTAAGTGAATGAATCATTCTCCTTTGTTCATATCAACACTAGCATAGCCCCGTGCATGACCAATCTTGGATAATGTCTGCCCGATGCTATGGGCCATTCACTACTAGCAGAGCCTTGTAAATGAAAGAATCATTCTCCTTTGGTCATATTAGCACTAGCATAGCCTCGTGCATGACCAATATGGGAGAATGTATGCCCGATGCTATTTCCTAAAGAATATCAACATACTTGGGCCATTCATCACTATCATATCTCCATGAGTGAATGAATCATTCTCCCTTTGGTTATATCAGCACTAACATAGCCCCATGCATGACCAATCTGGGAGAATGCATGCTCAATGTTGAAACATCAACACTCATCACTAGCCAAATCGACATGGATAATCCTGTGTATCCTCCTCCTTAGTCAAGTCAACATGGACACTATAGGAGGATATCTTTCAATCTAATCATATGTGGATAAGTACTAGATCTTCACTGCTCCTTTCTATACCATGTATTAGATGAATTCATGCAAGAAGCTTATGAAGTTACACCACTTCACGACTTGTGACACTATATGTGACATACTCCGTCTCTACTGTACTGAGTGCTGTAGAAGCCTACTTCCAGCTTATTCCAGAAATCATGATTGATTCCAAGATGAAGTAACACCATGAGGTGCTCAATCTGTCTACTGCACTCCCTACTCAATCAAAATTTATATATCTTTGTAGCCTCACTTCATCACTTGAGACAAACCATATCCAATTGTACCCTGCTTCACTGCCACCCACTAGAATTTCCTTGGCTTCAACCAAACACTGGCTTAGGGTGCTCACTACAAAGAAAATAGTTGTCTTGGCATTAACCAAGTACATCAAGGATCAAATCTACTACATGTACATCATGGGATCCACCAAATCTAAATCTGAAGTAGAATCACTCAACTTCTTCGGATTTGTCTCCATGGACTTGTAGTCCATCATATCGAGCCTCATCAATATCCCCTGACTAAGGAAGATCTCATATGATTTCCGTCACACCTCCAATCCCATAGTACATTTGGCCAAGATCCTTCATCTCAAAATCTGAGTTCAAATCCCTCTTACATGGAAAAAAGAGCTATTTTTCTCTCGTGAGGAACATATCATCAACATAGATCAAAGAATCATCATCAACAACCTTGTATAAAAGGTTGGGATTTGCATCACCCCTAGGCTCATCAAGCATCCATCGATCCTGGAGTACCATGCTTTCTCTGAAACATGACCCGCTTTGAGTCTGTATAATCTCTGGAGCCATCTTCTCCCTCTCAATATGTTGATCTCCTTTGAAGTCTGTGTTAGCACATGAAATGCACTGGGGTCAATTCCATCTCCTTTTTTACTTTTGTTTGGGTTTAGTTGAAGTCACATGGTCAATTTAGTCTCATGTATAAATTATTTTAGTCGCTTCAATAAGATAATTCGAAGGTCATTATATCATGTTTTAATAAGCCTAGGGGTCTTGTTATGTTACAAATATAAGGTTCCCTAAGATTTTAAATCAAGTTGGTATCTTTATGACATGTAGCCAATTCGTTTCAAAGGTCATTGCAAAAGCTCCTAATATTTCGTAGCATCACATCACTTCTGTCACATCGCTGCAAAAGTGTTGAAACAAAGGTTTTGCAGTGAATACACTGCAAAAGTGCATGATTTAAAATTGTTGGTTGATTCAACGCCATGGAACCTGCACAAGAAAATGATGAGAAGTAGAGTTTTGGTCATGTCTTATTTGATTTGCAGATTTCAAACAATAAAACCTTGTTGCAAAAACTGTTTGTTGTTGAATCCCACCATTATCTTTCTAATTTTTACTAGTAGTCATGTCATATGAGAAACAACAACTAAGTGATTCAGAAATGGTCAAGGGAGGTCTTATTTTTGGTCTTCTCAAATTTTGAAACTAACAAGTAAAGGGTTTTGAAATTCTCCACTCAGATTGGTTTTTTGGATATGGAGCAAGTATGGCATGATCTAATTTCATCAAATGCAAAGGCTAACACCATAATAAATACTATACATGATTAAAATTAGGTTTTAAAGGAAGACAATCAAGAACAAAGATTTTGCAGCGAAATACAATACACTGTGAAATTTCCTGTACCAGTAGTTTTGCAACGAACTGGTACGTTGCAAAATTATATTTTCAACACATCTTCTAAATGACGATCTGGGTCTTGCTCAAAGTTTTTGTGGAGAAGAATTATAATGTTATTTACTTGCTGAAAAAAAAAATCAGCCCAACCCAGTTTGTCATTTGAGAGAAAATTTAAAAACATCAGCTACATAAGTTTTGCAGCGAAAGTGTGCTGCGAAATTGGACAGATTTCTAGAATTCGATTTGGTGGAGGTCCAACGTGGAAAGAACGAAACCAAATTGAGTTGGATGATAAATTTTGAATATTTTTATATCAAATCCCATGATTTTCTCTTCAGTTAGCACATTTTTAGTTTGTTAAAAGCAGAATCCTAAAAAATAGGATATAGAATTAAATATTATTTTGTTTTCTGTTTCAGATCCTAGTATTATGTAACAGTTGTTATTTTTGGTAAAACAAATGGATTTGAATCCCTTGGGGGAGGAATCAAGGATTTGTAATGAAATCCTATATATTGTAATGCTAACAAGAGAAAATGGTTCAGTCCATGATCCAAGAGAGGCTCAAGAGAGCTTGAGGGGCAATTTTCATGTATATGCTTATTTGTAAGCCTGAGGGTCTGTGATGTAAATTTTTCTGCCATGGAAGATTCATAAGATTTGTTTATCATATTGTGTATTCTTTGTTTTCCATTCTAGTCTTTCATGTTTCTTGAATATAGTGCACATTTTGAAGATCAAAGGATGCCTATGATTAATAAATCCATGAGCAACAAAATATTTGTTCCATCCTGTTTGTTAATCATTGTTTTATTTCAAGTATCTTGCATTTTTTTTGCAGAGAGTATTCTTACCTGATGGATGTTCTCATTTTTGTCATATTCTTCACTCTTCTATCCATCATTATATAAAACTTTCTCCTTATATGCAACTTAATTTCCTTCAATCTACAGAGAGGTTATGACTCCATGCCCAATGATGAAATATCATTGATCTGCAATCAATTTGTTGCCCTCTCCTTTCTTGTAGAGTCTTGTTGATCCACTCAAACATAAACCTGATTTAATTATTCATATTCTAATGGGTATTGGGCTTATCCTTATAGCAGTCTAAGGGTAACTTCTAGTGCTAACATTTATGACGTCATTGTCGAGGACAAAGATGAAGAAAATATTCCCTGGGAGAACGACAAAGTATAGTTTTAGCTTTAGATGGTGAACTGGAACTGGACACATTCAGACTTCTAAACCTTCACTTGGAGAATCCACACATTTGAAGAACTTGTTGGTGATTCAAATCAAGTTACAAGACTCCACTAAAGAATGAGCTCAGACATAAAATTGAAAGGAAGACACATAAAGTCCAAGTATCAAATTATAAGTTTTTTTTAGGAACTTATGCTAGTTTTTGTCAGCTCTTTCTTGTATTTTCCTTCACATATCAGGAGAATCATCCTCTGTTTTGTTTACACTGATGATCATAATCCTTCATTTATATATCTCTCTTTGGAAGAAAAAGCTCTGCATTCTCCCTACATTATATATGTTGACCCTATTGATTCATATGAAACACATGAGAAAGCTGATGCACATATACTCATATATCCTAAGCATGATCATTCTTGTCATTCTGTAAATAATAGAGTTGATTCATTACCTTCTACCATTTCCGCTGAAGCTTACAATCAACTTGTTGAACCTTACTTTTATCCCATTGAAGTTCAATCTATAATTAGAGAGAAAAGTTTTAAACCTTTAAGGTTTCCATCTTGCCTTCATCCTTACCTTCCCAATTTTTTTGAGTATCTTCCTCAATTTACTGGAGAAGACCATATCACGACTGAGAAGCACTTGGGATCTTTTCAAAATTTCATTGATAATTTTGAAATTGTACATGAGGATGTTGGTATGAGGACATTTTCCAAATATTTAGTTGGAAATGCTTCTTTATGGTTTAGAAATCTAGAATCTTGTTCCATTTGTTCTTGGACTGATTTTCATGGTGTATGTTTTAGATACTGGGGTGAAAACAAATCCTATTATCAATTTCTTTCTGAATTTTATGCTTTAAGAAGAGAGAAGAATGAGGTTTTTGTGATGTTCAATAGAATATTCTATAATATTTATCTCAACATGCCTATGGAAATTCACCCTTCTGAAGTTGTTGCCATGGTGTAGTATACAATAGCACAACACCCTGATCTAGTTCTTTATCTCATGGAGAGAAAGTCTATGACCTTGCAACATATGTTCAATGATGTTCAAGAGATAGAAGATAATCTTCAAGCATGTGGAAATCTCTTAGATCAGACTCAAGATGAGGTTTCAAATGCGGACAAAGAGAATGAAGTGTATGAGTATAAGATTGATTGTTCTATGAATTTTCTTAAAATTTTCAATGATGATGTTTTTGCATAGAGTAAAGATCGGTGTTTTGAAAAACAAGCTACTGTCCCAAATTCTATTGTTGATAAATTTAAAGAGGTTTTTTTTATTTTCCTAGATATGATGATTATGATGTTGATTTTCTAGAGCAGCCAACTGAATGTTTTTTTATTAGGAGATGTTCATCTTCAACAAACTAATGAAAGAAATCAACCCACATGTCACAGTTACAACATTGCAAATGAACAAAGTAGTGAGTCTGCTGAAAGAAATTCTTTGCCTTTATATTTTTCTTCATTTAAGTTGTTGAAAGAGAATTTTAAGGTCATTAATGAAGGAAAGGGATTTGAGTGGATGCAAAGTCATATAGACCCACTAAAACAAATTGACAACTCCATAATTCAACAACAAACTTCTCATGTTTTTTATGAACTTGTAGCTTGTTATATGGATGATTTCAATAGTCAAAATTTTCAGCCTCTGATAAGATGTGAGTCTGAAAATGAAGGTGATCATGAATTAGTGTCACAACCAGTCATGTTATTTTTGCAAAAGGTTGTTTCATTGCAACATTTTAATGAAAATTTTCAACCTCTTTATGACAACTATTAGTTGGGTTTTCATGAAAACAAGAGAGTAGTGGGTGGGATGATACAAAATGAAATCAATGTGCATACTTATTAATATCCTTTTATAGCATCTCTGGAGTCAGTAAGAGGGCCTAATTTTTCATATTCTGTCAATATTGAATTTGTTTTCAAGTTTTTAGATGAATTTCCATTAAGTGGGGTTTTCTTTTTATCCGTGAACAAAGACATGCAAGAAGTTCAACCAGTGAAAAAAATGATTGCATGGTTGCACTGAATTTTTTACTTCACTTGATTGAGCAGCTTATGGTTCAGTACAGTAGGGAGGTGTGATGAATAAGCTCATATCCTGAGCATCTTTTCAGTATTCAGTTTTGGTTTTAGTGTGCATTCAACATTGTTTTCAGTTCTTGAATAAACAATTGAAAAGGTTTGGAATGAGATGAAAAAAATTCATAGGCCCAATGGACCATATTTTTAGTCCTTATAGTGAATGTGCAATAGATATGAAGAATCATGATCTTATCAAAAATCACTTGAAGAATCTTGAAAAGCCAAAAATTTTAAACATTTTTTAGAGGATGAGGCACTAAAACTCCAGGGGTTCTTGGAGCCTCACAGGGAGGTCTCCACCCCTAGAAGAAGCCAAATGTTAGAACATGAAATGCAGTGGGGTCAATTCCACCTCATTTTTTACTTTTGTTTGGGTTTACTTGAAGTCACATGGTCAATTTAGTCTCATGTATAAAGTCTTTTAGTCACTTCAATAAGATAAGTCTAAGGTCATTATATCATGTTTTAATAAGCCTAGGGGTCTTGTTATGTTACAAATATAATATTCCCTAAGATTTTAAATCAAGTTGGTAACTTTATGACTTGTATCCAATCAGTTTCAAAGGTCACTGCAAAAACTCCTAATATTTCACAGCATCACATCACTTCTGTCACATCGCTGCAAAAGTGTTGAAACAAAGATATTGCAACGAAAGTGCTGCAAAATTTCATGATTTCAAATTGTTGGTTGATTCAACACCATGGAACCTACACAAAATAATTATGAGGAGTAGAGTTTTGGTCGTGTCTTGTGTGATTTGCAAATTTCAAACAGTAAAACCTTGTTTATTGCGAAATTTCTGGGCGCTGCAAAACTGCATTGCCAAAAGTTTGTTTGCTTCTGAAGCCCTCCATTATATTAATTTTTTATTTTTACTAGCAGTCATGTCATCCGAGAAACAACAAATAAGTGATTTAGAAATGGTTAAGGGAGGTATTATTTTTGGTCTGCTCAAATTTTGAAACTAACAAGTAAAGGGTTTTGAAATTCTCCACTCAGATTGGTTTTTTGGATATGGAGAAAGTATGGCACGATCTAATATAACACCATCATAAATATTGTACATGAGTAAAATCAAGTTTTAAAGGAAGACAATCAAGAACAAATATTTCGCAGTGAAATACAATACACTACGAAATTTCCTATAGCAACACTTTTGCACTGAACTGGTACGCTGTGAAATTGTATTTTCAACATATTTTCTAAACAACGATCTAGGTTTTGCTCAAATTTTTGTGGAGAAGCATTATAATGTTATTTACTTGTTGGCAAAAAATCAGCTCGACCCAATTTACTATCTGAGAGAAAATTTAAAAACATCAGCTATAGAAGTTTTGCAACGAAAGTGCATTGCGAAATTGGACATATTTCTAGAATTCGACTTGGTGGAGCTCCAACGTAGCAAGAACGACCCCAAATTGAGTTGGATGATAAAGTTTGAATATTTTTCTTTCAAATCCCATGATTTTCTCTTCAGTTAGCACATTTTTAGTTGGTCAAAAACAAAATCCTAAAAATAGGATCTAGAATTAAATATATATATATATTTTTCGGATCCTATAATTATGTAACGATTGCTATTTTTGGTAAAATGGAAGGATTCAAATCTGTTGGGGGAGGAATCGAGGATTTGTAATGACATCGTATATATTGTAATGCTAACAAGAGAAAAGGGTTCATTCCATGATCCAAGAGAGGCTCAAGAGAGCTTGAGGGGCAGTTTTCCTATATATGCTTATTTGTAAGCCTGAGGGCCTGTGATGTAATTTTTTTTGCCATGGAAGATTCATAAGAGTTGTTTATCATATTTTGTATTCTTTGTTTTCCATTCTAGTCTTTCATCTTGCTTGAATATAATGCATATTTTGAAGATCAAAGGCTTCCTATGATTACTAAATCCATGAGCAACAAAGGATTTGTTGCATCCTGCTTGTTAATGATTGTTTTATTTCAAGTATCTTGCATTCATTTTGCAGAGATGATTCCTTCTTGATGGATGTTCTCCTTTTTTTCATATTCTTCACTCTTTTATCCATCGTTATATAAAACTTTCTCCTACTATGCAACTTGATTTCCTTCAATTTGCAGAGAGGTTCCGACTCCATGCCCGATGATGAAAGATCACTGATATGCGATTAATTTGTTGCCCTCTCCTTTCTTGTAGAGTTTTGTTGATTCACTGAAACATAAAAATGATTTAATTATTCATATTCTAATGGGTACTGGGCTTATCGTTATAGTAGTCTAAGGGTAACTTCTAGTGCTAACAATATGATCTCCAATGAAATGTCCTGGGAGGTTTCTCCTTCCTACTAGATCCTAAGGGTTGACTCCCTCTCAACTACGGCTCCCTCTGAGCTGGTACTTGGTGGGGGAACCTGCCTCACCACTGGTGGAGCCACATTCTTCTCCTCATAACTGGAAGGTTTGGAATCAATGATGTGAATCCATGTAACTCAAGAATCTCTGAGGTAGTTTTCTCTCCCTGAAAGTATCACGGGGAGCTACATGCCATACTACATCCGACAAGGTACCACAAAACCATGATGGCCTCTTCATGGTCACTACAACATATCTAGGTAGATCCACTGACCCGAATGGCTCTACTGACTCTTCCTGATGATTTGAAGAGTGAACAACTGGAATAGAGGGATCTATATGGTCATCTTTGGAGCCTTCTACTCTTCAAAATCAATGTCCATGTGAAACACTATGTATACCACAAAACTAACCTTCTTTCGAGAAGGTTCTAACTTCGTACTCTTCACCTTTGGTACATGGATGTATATGGTCATGTACACAAATCTATGTCTGGATAGTCTGCTCCATGTCTCAAACTAGAGACCATATAATCCGTTTCCTCTTGCAACTGTCACTAGATGTATATTGAATCTTCCTGATGATTTGAAGAGTGAACAACTGGAATAGAGGGATCTATATGGTCAATTTTGGAGCCTTCTACTCTTCAAAATCAATGTCCATGTGAAACACTATGTATACCAAAAAACTACCCTTCTTTTGAGAAGGTTCTAACTTCGTCCTCTTCACCTTTGGTACATGGATGTATACGGTCATGTACAAAAATCTATGTCTATATAGTTTGCTCCATGTCTCAAACTAGAGACCATATAATCGGTTTCCTCTTGCAACCGTCACTATAGATCCCTCTCAGAGATACCACATGTGACCTGCCCGGAACAAGAACAATAACAAGGGAAAATTACATAAAAGAATAATATTCTTATGAATAGGAAATATAAAAAAGAACAACAAAAAATAGGAATAGGAACAATCATCACTATAACTCTTTCTCAGAGTTATCGCCCGTGACCTTCTTGGAACAAGAAAAAAAATTAGAAACAAAGAACAAGAACCACATGTCTATAGTGTTTCGACTAGTCATTCCTTTGTGGTAACCTAGCCGGAAAAAAAAAAGAACATCTCCATGGTAAACTCCATGGAAGTTACAAGGTAACCTTCCTGGGACAAAGAAAACAACCAAGAAAATCTCCTACAGAAGATCAATTCTACCTTGCAAATAAGTGCATGATTAGTACTAAACAATGAGCATTTACATAATGATCATAGTACCAACAATATTCAATACATTTGATAGCAAAATTACTTGACAATAATAGAACTCTAAATACTGTTGTCCCGGTTACAACATTTACTTAAGATGCGACAATATAAAATATCAAACCTGATATGCAAACCTAGAACCTTGTTGTTGTTGTCCCAACTCTTGAGCTTCCTTTGAGTGCACTAGATCTATGATCCTTTTGGATCTACAATTACTGCTTGAAAAAAATGTCCCTTTTCCAAGTGTGAATTTCCTACAAACACCCTCATGATATAAATTATATACAAGTGCATACCTCTTAAATTTGTAGCACCATCCAACTTGTCTTCTAATCTCAAGGTTTGTGCAACTGGAAACTTCAACTGCAAATAGCAACTGGCAACTGCAACTGGCGATTGGAAACTACAACTGGCGATTGGAAACTACAACTGGCGATTGGAAACTACAACTGTAACTAAAACTGCAACTACAATTGTAACTGGCAACTGCAACTGTAATTGTAACTGGCAACAACAATTGCAACTACAACTATAATGAGAAATTTCAACTTTCACCAAGTTGTAATATGAGACCACTAGGAGGTGTGCTAGGCTAGGGAGAGTTGATATATGGAAAAATTAATCTCATCGTCCTCCAATAAATTTCTCAATGCGATTGAAAAGTTCATATCTGTGCAACGACAAATTTCATGTGCAACAACAAATAGAAACTTTGCAATGAAAATATTTCAACTAGCTCTGAAACCATGTTGATGTTTTATGATTCTTAGATCTGATAGTTATTTCCTTATGATTTCATAACAAGATTCACTTTCATACAATAGTTATCATATAATAACTATACATTGAAAATATCAATTATAGTACTGCAACGAAAATAACAATATCTAGAAATATTAATCATGCACATTAAACACAAGAACACAACAAAAAAACACAAGAGTTTACCTTGGGAAACCCAACCTTGGGATAAAATCCAACAACTTTTCTATAGAATAATTCAGTGCAACATATTACCAGTACATCACCATCAATAGCCAAAATACCATACAGACAAGATCCTCCCCAAGGCTAGTGTCTCCAAGACCTAGTGCCTTAATAAGATGACCCAAAATAACCAAGCAAGAGATTCTCCAAGTGGGGTGCACTCTCCAAGATAACCAGAACCAAGATATGGAGAAATAACATAAATGTAACTGCAACTTCCTTGTGCACACTGCAGAAAGGAGAATTTTCTGCCTATCCAAATGAAATGATCCAGTCTTGCATTTATACTAATCTGGGTGCTAGTTTGGGGACGACTTATTATTTCTGGGTCTTCAATTACTTTATTATTTTCCTGAGGGGCCAAATTCTCTTCCCGGGTCTTCAAATTCTTCCTAGGGATTATGTAATGGTGTAGACAGGTCTTCTTGTACTTTCTTGTGGAGAATGACTGCTCGAAGTTGTAAATCTCCAATAGTACGATCGTGTTCAAGTTCTTTATTGAAGAACTCCACTTGATTGTTGACACTTTCAACCTGTTGCATTCAAATTCATCTTATGCTATCATTCATGTCTACTTGGAGATATTTTTATTTGACACATAGTGGAGTTTCCATAATGATTCATGTCTTTGCTCTTGGAGTTTCTTTCTTGTAGTTAGCTCTTTGTTTTCTTCACTTGTTCGTAAGTGGTGTGTTTGAAGATTTTGGGGATAGGTTGGTTTTGCAAATTACTACTCTAACTTGAGCTCCTTGGAACTTCATCATGAGCATATTAATGTTGTCATTAGCCATATTTCTGCATTGGTTCTTAACAATAGAAGGTGTCTTCTCCTTGCACCTTACTAAGGATATGGTTGTAGCTTATTGATGGTTTCGTACATTGTTCCACTTAGCAACTTATCCTTAACAACAACAAAGTTTGAAGCTATCTTTGTCACTTCTTCAGGATCTTTGAAGTTGTCATTAAGGGGGAATGTAATGTAATTCCATCTTCCAAATGCGTTCATTACAACTCATGATGTAATGATTGTCTAATGGAAACATTTACCATTCTATCACCTATCACTATGATGACTATGAGAACATCATTCTGAGACATTTGTACACACAATGAGGCATATGTATACTGGTGATATCTCAAATATCCCACTTTATTGGCCTATTATTCTTATGTAACACAACTCCTTCATCGACTCAAGTGCTCATTCCTCTAGTCAACATTATGGGGGAATTTTAGGATGTGTTTTAATGTTGTCTAGTGGCTTGATGTAATTTTGTACTTAGTGTCATAATTATGATCATTATAATATCATTTGTGGGGCACTTATACATGTAACATGGCCTCACTAGAATTTTTTAATATTGCACATGTGCACATGAAGATGTTTTTGGGAGTTATTTGGTGCTGACCTGTCTCATAGGTAATGGTGACCTACACTCATAGGTCATTATTATCCACTATGTAACGTACCCAACCACCGGGATGAGTCTCATTACCTCAAGTTCATCTCTGATACAACAATGTAGCATTCTCAACCACCAATATGAGGCAGTCTACCTCAAAATTCTTCTCTGATAGATTACTCAACCAATCCCATCAGGATCTGTAAATACCATTGTACAATATTCCCTGCATACAATATATTTGTGTGGTCCAACAAGAAAACAAACCATTCATAATTCATGTGCAAGAATAATAAAATATGTCAAACATTCATCAATGCAAGATACAAACTAAATCATTAAACACAATGGAATATAACATATTATTCTAGCAATTAAGCATTCAATACATGACACATATATTTAAAATAAGCACAAACTAGTTGTAGACCTCTAACATTCCTACTAGTCGTAGACATTGTTGTTCATCACTTTCAACAACAGGTCACCCTTGAGTGAGGGCTATGACTCCATCAAGGAAAAAATACTCTCACCAATCCCAACTAAGGTCTAACAACACACATATCAAGGAAAGACCAATGGCACCAAATCCAACAATAGTTACCCCTCACAACCTCTCATTCCCCTCAGCCTACCCCACCCAAGGAAGTGTACCCCTTAACTACTCCACAATCCTCCAATTATACCACTTCCCTTCCAGAGATTAAAAAATAGAATGACCAGGAAGTCTCAAATCTCCATGGCACTTGGAACACACAACTTCTCTCAAGGAGTTTACAAGCAACCACTAAGCCAACAGATAGGGAAACCTATTCCTAGTAATTATCCCACTCAGGGAGAATGCTCCACAAGCCTGAAAAACTGCTTCTTCAAACCCAAACCACTAAGGATTTATAGGGTTACATGATTGACAAACTGCTTCTTCACACCCAAACCACCAAGGATTTATAGGGTTATAACTCCACTCTTTTCTATAGTTATCTCACCAACAAGGAACATGATCCCCCTCCTAGACCAACAATTGTTTCCCTCAATGAATAAGCATCCTAAAACACCCTAATCCTAAGGCTTAAGTATTCATGTAAAAAACACGACAAGTGGCATAAGTGTAACCACTTTCTCCCACTTTGGAACTCGTCCCACATCCCAGGACTTAGGATAAACAAAAGCATGACATAAAATTTAGGCTTGGGATTTTTATGAATATTTTATTATATTCCTTGGCTTATCCCCCTAGCTTAATCCTGTCTCATAATTCCCTTATCCCCCTTTCCCTCTCGTGGAGTCATATCTCCCCATACATTTTTTGTCGTGAGGTCTGCAACAATGATGCATTTTATTAATTATGGAAGTGTGATTACAAAAGACAAATCTTGGCTCACCGGCCACAACATATAGGATCACTAGCCTCATATCTCACAGGCACCCCAACCTAAACATTTATACATACAAGGAACTATGGCCCAACATAACTCGACTCACCAACCTACATAAACATATATAAATTCATATACACAGTTGTCACATGGGGCTATTACATTTTCCTTCCCCTTATTTTATGCACCGTCCTCAGTGCATTATATATAATGGTCATTCCAAAATTCTTCAAAATACTCAAACAAGATGCATGTACTATTCCCTCATGACATCCTCATGCTCCCAGGTAGCATCCTCAGGGATGTAACAATTCCATTGGACCTTTACCAATCCTATTTCTCAATTCCATAGAAACTTGAATTTCCTGTCCAGTATGTACACAAGATGAACTCGAAAGTCACATTATGGCTCCACTTTAATCAAATTCCAGTCAATTACATTATTAAGATCATGATACATATTTCTTAAGTAATGACATATCTTTGTTAGACACAATTTACTTAGGCACACCATGAAGCCTGGCAATTTCCTTCATATAGATATATGCAATATTTATTGCCTTATGTGTCAACTTCACTGGAGCAAAATGAGCTACCTTGGTTAGCTTATCCACCACCAACATGATGGAATCATGTTGATCATTGTTCTGGGAAACTTGGTGATAGAATCCATTGTCACCACTTCCCACTTCCACTCGGGAATGGCCAATGGTTGCAACAATCCAGTTGGATGTCCATTCTTAGATTTTACTTTTTGGAACTCCATGCACTTTCCTATATACTGAACCACATCCTTCTTCATGTCAGGAATAAAATATTGACCTTTAATAACTGATATAGTATTTTTATATCTTGGGTGCCCAGGATAAGGCACAATGTGCATTTCCTTCAGCACAATATTTTCATTTCTTGTGTATTAGGAACATACACTTTGCCTATATTCCCGATGATTCCATCCCCTTCCAATGCATAATATTTAAACTTAGGCTGGAGATTTTCTTGTTGTAATGCCTCCTTTTCTTGCACATACTGTTGATTTGATTTTGAATCTTCTAGAATTCTATCCTTTAAATCAAATACATACATGCTTATGGTTGAAGCATGCATCTCAAGCACCCTCCTGTTGAGTGCATCAACCAATCTATTCTCCTTTCCTTTGATATGATTTATATCAAATTCATACTCACTAAGGAACTCCAAGCATCTTACATGTCGGGCATTTATTGATTCTCAAAAAAATACTTCATACCATTGTGGTCTTCCCTTGGTTTAATTTCCTACCCAAAAGGTATTGCCTCCACATTTTTAATGCATGAATGATGAATTCCAAGTCTAAATCATGTGTGACATAGTTCCTTTAATTCCCCTTGAGTTTTTTAGGACTCAAATCAAACAACATGGCCATTTTGGGTAAGGACAACACCCGTTCCTCGTTTACAGGCATTAGTGAACACAACAAAAGTATTCATTTGGATCAAAAATCTTTAATACTAGTACACTTGTCAGTGATTCTTTCAAATGAAGAAAACCATCTTCACATTCCCAAGTCCACTCAAACTTAATACCCTTATTCTAAAAATAAGTTATAGGATGTGCAATCTTTGAAAACCCTTTTATAAATCTATTCTAGTATCTTGCAAGTCCCATGAATGACCCGAATTCTATGACATTCCTTCATGCTAGACACTCTATGATTTCCTTAATATTATCTGGGTCCATTGTTATACCTTCTTCTGAAATAATGTGACCCAAATAATGGATCTACTWTTGATAWAATAAGTATTTACTCAACTTTGCATAAATATTATGATCCCTTAACACCTATAGCACCATCCTTAAGTGTTTCTCATGTTCTTCTTCAAAATTAGAGTAAATAATTATGTCATCCAKAAAAACAATGACAAAATTATCCAACTATTTTCTGAAAATGCCATTCATCAAACACATGAATACAAGTGGTTCATTTGACAGCCCAAATGACACCACTAAAAATTCATAATAGCCATACCTTATTCTAAAGATAATATTGCTAATATCTTCTTCTTTGATCCTTACCTTATGGTAGCCTGACCCAAGGTCAATCTTGAAGAACACCTTGGCATCTTTCAGTTAATCAAAAAGATCATCTATCCTTGGAAAAATATACTTGTTCTTCACAATCACCTTATTTAGTTTCCCAAAATCAATGCAAAGTTGTAAGGTTCCATCATATAAGGTTACAAATAATATCGGGACACCCCAAGGTGAAACACTTAGGCGTATGTACTCCTTTAAAATCTCATCAAGCTACATTTGCAATTCCTTAATCTCTGTTGTAGTCATCCCGTTAAGGTGTTTTCGACATTAGATATTTTCTAGGCATTGATTTAATGGATAAATCTATATCCCTCTTAGGTGGCAACCATTGTATTTCTCCAAAAACATCTTCAAATTCTCCCAGAAATGACAATTATTCTAGACTAGGCACCTTATCCTTTTCTACCTTCTCCATGTGAAACACATAAATTTGACATCCCTTCTTAACATTTCTTTTCAGTTACTTAGATGAAATTTCTCTGATTGTCACTGCTCTTGGGATTCCTTGAACCGATCTCAAGTTTCCTTCTTCATAAAGAGAAGTGAATGCATTGTTATAATAGTCTAGGAAAACATTATTCTTTTCCAACCAATCCATACTAATTAGGAAATCATAATATCCTAATAGAATGATGTTTAGCTATGCTTTTTTTCATAGTCCATTAATGTTCAATGGACAATCCTTAACCAATTCATTGATTCTTCTTTTAGCTCATGTATCTAGATGAACTAACCAAGATTTCCCATGATTTATTCTTTGCAAGTGAAATATTTCAACCAAGTTAGGATCAATATAGATACGACTAGCTCCTGAATTAATTAAAATGGCTACATTTTGATGATTTATCTTACCTTCAACTTCAATCATATGAGAATGAAATTTAGCTTGTTTGTTTCCCGAGGATGCATAAATCCTTGGCATGATTTTTCTCATATCTTCAATTGTATAAACCTTTTGAATGTTTTGCATAGTCCTCCTTTCTTCTTTGTGAGGGAAATCTATGTACATGTTATCTCTCTCACATCCCCAACACTTAATGGGTTGTTGCCTTGGTATTTTCCCCAAAGTCTCTGACATCCTGGACTCATTTTGTGCAGGCTATATTTGAGGATTGTTTCCAAGGAAAGGTGGAATAAACACTTTCCTTCTTTTATCCATCTTTATTTTCTTCTTATCAACCCAAGCTCTCTGAAAAGTTGATCCTCCTTTATGATGGTCATAAAGGAAATTGACTCTTCTTATTACTTCCTCCAATGTCTTGGGATCATCATATTGTATCTTATCACTGTAGATTGAGGGTAACCCACTTAGGAATCTTTGTATCTTGACATTCTCATCCTTGATGAAGTCAACATACCTCATCAATTCCATAAATCTCATCTCATACTCATCCATGGTTATGTTCCCAACCTTGAGTTCAAACAACTCCTTCATATTCCTATTATAGTAATGTTGGGACAAGTATTTCTTTTGGAAATAGTTTCTGAACTGCCTCCAAATTAACTTCTTCTCATCAATGTGCTTGATTTTCATGAGTTGGTCCCACCACATTGATGCTTTTCCCTTTAACTGGTAAGATGCAATTTTGGTTTCTGCATGTGAGGAATAATTATGCATTTGGAAATACTTCCTCATTCCCAACAACCACGCCTCTGTATCTTCATCCTTTTTGTGTTCACCATCAAAGGTAGGAGGATTGATATTTCTCATCTCCCCTTGTAGTTCATCCACTCCAGTCCTCCTCTTATGTTGTCTAACATGAGATAGGCTTGGAATTATCCTTTCTCTTGCAACTGAGTGTCTTGGTGAGTGATTTTAATGTCTTCCAACACTATTAAATTCGTCTCTCCTAGTATGATATCCATGATATTCTGTCTTCCTTGAATATTCTTATTTATCCATCTTCTTTTGTAAATTGTCCAAGCTCTACAACAAATTGGTGTTGATGTTATTTTTCTTCTCTTGAGCTTTCATAAGCTTCTCATTATCATCTTTGTATCTCAACACATCTCTTTGCATACTCTTTATTCTCTCCACCAAATCAGTACTTTCAGTTCTATCTTCTCTATTCCCATTGGATTCAGTCTAAACATCTCCCAAGTTGATATTTAGTCCCTTGACTTCATCCTCATGTGTATCATATATCTCATTGATATTCATATTGAACTTATCTTCCTGTAACTTTAAGTATGCACAAAGTGTTACCAACATAAAATATGTTAGATTAGACATAACAACAAATCTAGAAAATTTACACCCCATTTCCAATCCTTGAAAGCCACCAAAAGGAATTATTTTGACTTGCTTATGAAATATTCTACCCATCTTTGAAATATGAGTGAACAAATTGATGATTCTCTTCCTTATCTTTCCTTTGACTATTCATTTTATCAATCCAGAGCCCTAACCAAATAGTTATGGACTTTCAAAGTTTATGGGGGTATTTCCTTGTGATGATGTCATCATGGATACATGGCCTCCACGTGTACCTGGTTCGTATGCTGCTACTAACGTCAGCAATCCATTGGCGTCTACGTGGACCTATTCAGTACCCTTGGTTGACATGTACTTCTCTTCACCATAGGACATATGCCTTTGATCTTTCAAGCCCGAAATACCATCGGTAAAACCTTTGTGGGGAATATCCATCAGAAAACATAACTTGCACAACTTATTGATTTCCTTATAGCCCATAACACTGTTGAGCTTCCTTCATCGAGCTTCTCCCATTAAGATGACACTTTACACACATATCAATTCTCCCTAAAGCTCGTAGCTTGCAAGGCTATTGGGCTTGCGCTCACAAATTTTCCCATCGGGGAACAAATTTACAGGCCCACACATTTACCCATGGTCCGCAACTTGAAAAACTTTAGAGATTGCATTCATGACTCACTCCTTCAAAAATATTTCTTGAACTAGGCCTTCCGAAAGCGGTCTCTTGAACACGTGTTATCACTAAAAAATCGTCTGCAACATTACAAACAACGGTTGAAGAAAGGCATAAATTCCAACATCAATTAGTACACTCACAACATCAAAACCCGTCAAAAAGGAATAAAACTATATAATTGGTTCAAAAATCAAAGTGCACAAATTCACCAAAGGAAGCACACGCACTGTGCATAGAATGCGCGGACCAACACAAACCTAATTGTGCACTGTGCACAGAATGCACATGATGCATGACTATCTACGAGAAAACCCACACACTTCTCATGAACAATGCATTTATGAATCTTGTCGGCCTCTCAACCACTTCCAATCCGACCCCCAACACGATTTGACATTCAATGATTTGGATTATTTTTGGCATGAAATGAGAGAAGAGATATAATAAATAAATGCACAGAGATATCGTGGATATCCAATAATATAACATAAATATATCAGAGATGAAACCATAAACACAGAGATACAGTAATACACGATTTCTATTAATGAAAGAAATGTACAAAGACTGTAAAAATACAGAGTGAAAGACTCGCTAGAATGGTGGTAGCTTATCTCTGAGAAGAGATGTGACGACTACTTGCATTCACAAGAAGAAGATTACAATGAGGCTCTGAAAGCCTTTTTACAATAAGCAGGAATTTCAAAAACCCTAGACATCCAAAAACCTAGCCCTAGGAGATGATGCGCCAAAAGTCATGTGGGCCCTGTTTGGGTAAGTTAGTACATCAACTTCGCAGGGTCGTAACTTTTACATACGAACTCCGTTTTAGGCATATGATAGCCTGTTGGAAAGGTATTGTCGAGGAGATTCATTTTAGGTGCAATATGAAAGAAAATTCAATATTGAAAACCTTTTTTTTCCCAAAAAACATCGTTTAGGGCCTCAAAACGACTCTAGAAGTGAAAACTGCTGAAAATAGTAAATTACCAAAATTGCCAGAAAACTGTTTTGAGCTAGTTGGAAAAGGTGGGTGGCCATTGATATCCACCTGGATCAATCTTCCCTCCTTAGGAAGCAATGGTTTCCATTGCGTTGAGTGCCCGGGGGAGAGGGAAAAGTGTTTGCTAAATCTACATCTTGATGAGCTGCTTGCCTTGTTGGAGAAGTTGCGCTGCTTAGCTTGTTGAAGGTTGTCACGAACATGTGGCTGGAAGGGTTAGACCTTTTTAGCTAGTTTGGCTACATGAGATGCCTGTGTGTAGAAGGAATCTTTGCGCTTTACTACAACCTTGTCGACCTGCTTCTGTTGGATAGAAGGTACTTAGGGCAAGGCTGTAGTGGTTGCAGTGTCCTTATGTTCCCCTTTTGAACAGATTGTGCAGAAGCTGAATTTTGTAGTATGAGATACTACCTTCTAACACTATTTATGTGGAACAATAGTTGGAACTACCTCTGGTATTTTGTAGAGATGACCCCCCAAAGTAACAATGACACTGTGGGGTCGAGACCCATAAACAACATGGTGTCTCCACATATATGGTTGACCTAAGAGGACATCACAGACATCCAGTGGGGAAACATCACATAATACTTCATCCTTGAAGGGTTGGATGCCGTATGAAATTGACACTATTGGCTAACACAAAGATCTTGTCCTTGGCGAAGTCACCTGATGTTGTATGACTGTAGGTGTGGTGTTGTCGATAATCCCAACTGTTTGACGACCGCTGCTGAGATGAGGTTCTTCTGGCTTCCTCTATCAACAATAAAATGCAGCGGGGTCCCCTTCACCCACATCTGTGAATGAAAAAGGTGCTCCCCCTCTTCATGATCTATTAGTTCTTCTGGTTGAATTCATGTGGTCACGACAATAACAGTGGGGTCTGCGTCAATGATCTGTCCTTTACTAGTATTTTCAGAATCAGATTCCAAATCAGGGTTCTACTCCTTGTCTTTGATCTCGGCCACCAATGACTATTTTGAGCGACATTTATTGGTGTTGTGCCAGGGGATTTTGTGGAAATCACACAATTTTCCAATGTCCTTTGTCTTCCCATGACCCTTCTTTTCCTATGGCTTGGACTGGTTTTTGGGAGACTGTTTGTTAGGGTAGTCTTTGTCATACTTTGGTTGTTGCAGATTTGCAGACCCAAACTCTCACTTGTTCTGGTGCTTAATTTTCTGCTCGATTTTAACAACATATCGATAAGCAACACCGAGTGATGAGATGTACAGAAAATCCATTTCAATTTGGATGTATCTATGTAGAGCCCCACGACATTTTAGAACCAAATTTCATTCGGAGTCTTTGATACCCATATTGGTGTGCAAGGTATGGAAGGTATTGGTGAACTCCAGAACTGCTTGGCCCCTCTCTTTCCACAGTGTGGTCCATCTCATGTACTGGTCCTCATATTTTCCAATAAGGTAATACTGTTCCTTTACCGCATCCACAAAAAAATCCCAAGTGGGCTCGACCCCATATATTCCAGACTCTTCTGTGGAAATCTGCTCCTAGTAGGTTTCCCACCAATGTTTGACATGGGGGAGAGATTTAAGGAGTGTGAAGGTGATATTTTCTCTATTGAAAAAATTGTGAACAGAGAAATAACCTTCTAGCAGGTTTAACCATTTGTCCAGGGCTTCCGCATCTATATGTCCTTCAAATATAGGAATACCAAAATTAACTTGTACCTTGAAAGGTGAGGTGCCTCCAAAGTGGTCATTTGATGAAGATGCACCTATTGCTATCGGCAGGCGTTGAAGGATGTGGGAAAAATTCTCCATCATTTCGTCCCTCTGTCGTGTGAGAGCTTGCTCAAGCAACAAACTGATAGGATCATCTGCTCCATCGTTTTTCTTTTCTTCCACCATTGAGGGTTTCTTGGGTGTGAGAGAGAGATTGTCCCCAAGAGAGACAATCTCGAGACCCAACTTTCTATACTCGTACCTCGTCAGGGACATGCACTAAAAAATGATCAAGAGCAACCTTCTCTGATACCACTGATCCAGATTATTTTTGACATGAAATGAGAGCAGAGATATAATAAAGAAATGCACAGAGATATCATAGATATCCAATAATATAATAGAAATATATCAGAGATGAAACCATAAATACAGAGATACAATAATACACGATTTCTATTAATGAAAGAAATGTACAGAGACTGTAAAAATACAGAGTGAAAGACTCGCTAGAATGGTGGCAGCTTATCTTTGAGACGAGATGTGACGACTACTCACATTCAAAAGAAGAAGATTACAATGAGGATCTGAAGGCCTTTTTACAATAATCAGGAATTCCCAAAACCCTAGACATCCAAAAACCTAACCGTAGGAGATGAAGCACCAAAAGTCATTTGGGCCCCGTTTGGGTAAGTTAGCACATCAACTTCCTGGGGTCGTAACTTTTGCATACGATCTCCATTTTAGGCGTATGATAGCCCGCTGGAAAGGTATCACCAAGGAGATTCATTTTAGGTGAAATATGGATGGAACTATAATATTACAAACCCGTTTTCCCCAAAAACATCGTTTAGGGCCTCAAAACGACTTCGGAAGTGAAAACTGCTAAAAATAGTAAATTACCAAAATTGCCAGAAAACTGTTTTGATCCAGTTGGAAAAGGTGGGTGGCCACCAATATCCACTTGGATCACTTAGATCTGAGTGAAATCTATCTTGGAGGCTGGTCAAGGGCTAGGAAGTGCCTTAAAAGGCCCCTTGTTCACATTATGAACCAATTACATCTTTCCATGAATGAACACTGTAAATATGTGCCATGGGTGTGCTAGAAAGATAAGAATTTCAAGGTATTGTTATGCTGCAAGAATTATTCTTGGAGAATCCTCTTTTCTCTTTGAATCATTGAAGCACTATAGAAAAGGCCATTCCTCTCACATCTTGAGAAGATTGGCATTGTATTTCTTCACCATTTTTACTTTCCATTGTATGAAGAGAAGATCTATCTATTAGGGAACTCAAGAGCCCTCCCAAGGAGGAAAAGGGGATTCATAAGTCCTTTCCTTTCTCTATGGTGCTAACCTATCAATATATTGATCCATTGGTAGCTATATTATTGTCATTATCATTTTTCATGGTTCTATTTCTTGCAAGTCTTTCTAACATTTGTTTCCCTTTAGTTTTTATTTTTATTTCCTTGTTTCAAGAGTACTTATTTATCTAATCAACTCACAACCCTCTGTCTTGTTTAGCTAAATTAACTAGACAAGTAAGTGTTTTTTTTTTCACCCATGTGACAAAACCAACACAATAGATTGGTGACCATACTGGGTATGCAAATCAAATTCCTCCCTATTTAAGTCTTGAGAGAACTTCTTTCTAATTGTTTGGATATGCAGGTACCAAAACTGGCCTAATCCAGTCTTCCAAAGTCAGAATTCAGAGCTAAGGAAAAATAATTTCATCTCAAAATTTCTTTCCTGTGCGTGATAGGAAGTGCACGGCTTTTGAAGCACATAGATGTGCATTCTGTGCACTCTACGTGTTGTGCGTGTAAGATCTTTCATAAACCCGTGCATTATGCACATTATGTGCACTTGGCGCGACTGCCAGAACTACAACCCTAAGGTGTTTTTTGAGTGTTTTGAGGGCACCTTGGCTTCATATTTTAATTTCTTGCACTTTGTAAAGAAATCACACTTCACTTAGAGTCCTTTCTCACAAGAAAGGTTAGCTAACATAAGAACATAGGGGTAAAAAGAATCACTATTATTCTCTTTTCTTTGTTTCCACATGGTTGACTCATTTAGTATTTAAAACTTTGAGTTAAGGTTATTTCCTTTTCAAAACACAATCAAATAATTTGGGACTAGAAATCATTTTTAACCCCAAAGTATGCTCTTCCTCTGCACCCAAGTATGATCTCGAAAATTAGAAAAGGCAATTAAAAGGAAATTTCATCTCCCTTAAATCATTAGGAGAGGACAAAACCCCCTTTGGGTACCTCTTAATTTTGAAAATTATCTTAAATATTTGTAAGGGCCCATACATGCACACATGTTTACAATCTTGGGATAGTTTCAAAAAGATTTATTAGTCTAGAAAACACTTTAGGAAAGTTTAAAAGATCAAGTAAGGGCCCATACATGTTCAAGAACACATGTATTCCAATAGAGGATGGACACCTTTAGTAACCACTCACACAAACATATCAAAGATCAACACACCCATGTTTTGACGTGGTAAAACCCCTACGGGGAAACATCCACGGTCCCGACCAACGCGACCACTTGGAGTAGTTTATTAATGCAAAATAAAAATATTATAGAGAGATTTTACAAGAGAGTTTCTCACAATCGATCATCGACAAATGACCCTCCATTATATTTTAATAGATATCATGGACCAATTGGGTGTTAAGCCACGAATCAATGGTCGTTAAGATTGTTGGCCCTTGACCAAGTTTTGAAGAGTACTTGGTCATACTTGACCACTTTTGAGACTGCGACATCTTTCCAAGGAAGGAGCGCAACGCAAAGAAGAAAATAAGGAAGCAAGACCTATTTTGGTGTCCATTTTAGGGTTTTGGGTTGATGTAATGGGAAAGGGATGTCGACCTGTGGGTTTACCCACGTTTAGGCCCATTTTGTAATCTATAAATAGGCAATGTGGGAGGAGATAGTAATGTAGCACATCTATGTGATGTATGAATGCAAGATTAGTGCTAGTAATTGGATCTGTGTGATTGGATGTATCTTAGAGTGCTCTGTGCATGATATTGGAGAGATAAGTGCAGGTTGTTATAGTCTGATGCTGAAGAGCAAGGAAGAAGGATCTAGCAAGCTGCGCAGATCTTCTGTCCGGTGCAAAGTAAGGGTCATTAGAGCTCTGTACTGTAACTACTTGACCAGAATAATATAAAGAAGACTTTGTGGACATAGCCCCAGGGTGGGGGTGAACCACGGTAACCGTGTGTATAGTGTTTTTTTCTTCTCTCTTATGTATTTATCTTTTTCTTGGCTAAGTGCTTGATGTGATTAAGTAGATCTAGTTATGCTCTATGCTGTTGATGAATGAATGAACATTAGATCTGATATATGAGATGCTTAGTTCTTGATCTGTTGAATCTAACCTATCTTTCTGTGGATAAGTACTTAATAATTCTTAGTATAAGTATTCGTTGTGATTCTTTGTGCCTTCTGCGAAGTATATTAATGAATGTATGTTAAGGAATAACTGATACTAAGTGCGCTATAAGAAATATAATCACAGATCTGTGTCCTAGATAAGGTTGCAGACACCTGAGTCTTGCAACCACCCCTGCCTCTACCTCAGGTGAGACTTCATCTGCTTCGCAAGTGTTGCCGAAAGGGACGGTAGTTAGGGCTTTGTTGGTGTGCTCTTGAGCATTGAACCCTGGGTCTGCCCCTGTGCCAACAAATGGTTCCATTGATGGGACTTGGAACTATGATTGCTGGGAACTGAAGAAGAAGAAGCTTTGCGTGAAATAAGCTCTGTGCGTAGATCTATTGCTCTATGTGCAATGTTATGTTTGACCTGTGAAGATTTGTGCCAAGAAAAGAGGTCAGATCTGAAGAAAGAGAGGTCATATCTGAAGAAAAGAAGTCAGATCCGTGAAGAAAAACGTAAGATCTGTAAGCTCTATGCCTTGATAAAGGTAAGAATAGTTAAAAGTCTTAGATCTAGAAGCTTTGTGCTCTGCAGAAGTAAGATACGTGATTTTTTTTTGTTTTGTTTTTGTTTCTAAAGCATGGATCTAGGTATGTTTGATAGATTCTGTCTTAGCTTAAAAAATAGGGCATTAATAGATGAAACAAAGTTTGATATGAATAGATCTGATAAGTATAGTGATAGATATGTTATACCTATGCATCGAAAGAATGTCTGGACTAACAAGTGGATGCATGATCCTAGAATTTTTTTTTTGCAGGCTAGCCACCATGATCCTGGTGCACAGTACAGAAGGAGTTGGGGAACATCTAAACAGACGAGAGGATTAATCCTCTGTTATAGTTGCAGACGACCATGACATATTGCTAAAGAATGCCCTGGGAGAAGACCTAGTTGCCTCTATTGTAAGGTTAAAGACCATGAAGTATTGGATTGCCCTAGAATGATTGCTAGGCTTGAGAAGAAGAATATGGAACAAGAAAACCCTAAGGGAGATCAAGAGACCAATATTATAGCAGAAACCCAGAAAGAATAAAAAAAGATATTGCTACAGATGAAAGATACCTTGAATGACCATCGACATGTTAGGCTATCAGAGATATTCAAAGAAAAGCAGTAAATCGAAGCGAGAATAGGGGACTTTGACATTGACTGTACTCTTGATGAAGAAGTGCAAATGAACATTATGCCAAAAAGAACTTGGGAAGCTATAGGAAAGCCTTCCATGATCCCTTCCCTAGGAGGAACAAGTTTCTTTAGAGGAAAGCTAGTAAACCTATGTGGAAGGCTCGCCCGGATACTAATGACTGTCAATGGAACTTCGACAGAGGAAGACTTTGAGATCATTAAATTTGTTGAAGACAGTGCCCAGTTTACCATGCTCATAGAAAAACCTTGGATTGATAGAGAACAAGCCAGACGAAGAGAAGAAGAGAAAGTTTTGGAATAAAAGAAGCAAGAGTTAAAAGACTTTATGACCAAAAGGATCACGCACTTGATTGAAGAACAAAAGAGCATATCACATATATTTAATATTATTACCTCCGATGTCGAAGCTAAGAGAACACTTGAGGATCCGCAGAAGATCGAGTTACCTATTTTTGATACAGAAGAAGTATTATCAAGGAACCCTAAGAAATATTTTCCATAGCGCGAAGTAACTAAGACCACAGAAGATAAACATCAGAATGGTAAAAGCATTACTGAGATGAAACTCACTGGGAATAAGGCTAGGAAGTTAAGAAATAAAAGGGCTAATACTGTAAGGTTACAAGAGGTTCTAAAGGACACTTCACAGCAAGAAGAATTGTAGAATTGGAGCTTCGCCGAGATATCAAAACAATGACATAGAGTACTTCACCATGATGAAGCAATATAGCCATTGGAACCAATATACCCATTCGACCGCCGCTCCAAACGGATCAAAAATTAGTTATGGGTTACCACTAGACCATTGGATAGTACCAGAACGGATAGAACATATTTAATGAAGGCCCCATGTCCGTTGCAAACAGACCGTTGCTGAGATTTCCTACTTAACCTGTCGCGCCATGCACCGAGAATACTTTTTGCTAACTGAGAATTTGAGCACGAACCCTAAGATTTACTTACCCTGAGATCATTTCCTTACTATTCACTGTCGCCTCTAAATTCCTTTTGCACTCGAGCCAGCTGACCCAAGTTTGTATGTCGAATGAGCTCAACATTGCTGAGAAAATTGTTGAAGAAGTTCTAATTGATTTAATGGCTGAGAGAGTCATGTCAGAATGTGGAATGTCTACAGGTGTACAGGCATCATCCTCGGGCGTACTGCCAGCTTCCTCCTCCACTACTCAAGAAGGACCATCCCGACCGCCTTTGAAAAGACGATCTAAGCTCGGAAACAACTTCGCCACTGTGAAGATGATCCCAATAATATTTCCTAAATATATCCCACCATTAAGCGAACCAATGAATCGAGACTCTGTACCCAGAGACTTCGACTATGATGTAGTCACTGTGTACCTCCCGAAATGGGTGCGCGCAGTTCATGCTGACCAGGAGAAGCTCACCACGTTGAAATTCAGTGATTTTAACCTTGGAGATCGCAAGGTATACAATATGCTATCCCCTCACAAGTATTTGAATATTACAAAAGGAAAGAACCCCAAGATTGTACAACAACAATGGACCCATAACCTTGCATAGTCAACTCTCCTCAACGTAATGAAGATTCCACATTTCGAGAGGCATCAGGAAGTAAATGCCTTTGTTCGACTGTTGCTGTCCTGCTACCACAGAGGATACCTATGGTTGGACTGACGCATCACTGTGGATCCGATTCTGATCAATCAGATCATTGGGGTAAGCATGCAGGGCCCTGACCTGCAGGACTTTTACCCGGGAAAGACCGCAGATCGTGCTCTTGCTCAATGAATAAAAGACACATATGGCGACTTGGAGAAAGGCACGGGAGGTTACAAGGTAGCCTCCATTGATAATGCAACAATACGGTTTGCTTTCCATCTGATCACATGCAAGTTAGTCCGAAAAAACAAACCTACACAGGTGACCAGATTTGTAGTTGACCTCGCAGGAAAGTGCGCGGAGGGACTACAAATGAACTGGGTGAAATACCTTATAAATCAGCTAGAGCTTGGCTGTAGACAAGCGCATGACCAAGGGTATGAATTCCAATTTAGCTGGTTGCTCATACTCATCGCCTTCATCGCCTAGGAACTGCCCGAGGGAGCCACGTTTCCGGAGATCGAACCCTTCGAACCCCTGGCTGCGAAGTTATGTACGCTGTGGTACTCCAGGGACATGAACAAATAGTGGCAGTCCAATGCTGTCTTACATGCATACTACACTTAGTTGAGGAATTCCATTCAATCTACACCGCGCATTACACCCAACACTCTTCATAGGTTTCGACCTTTGATGAAATTCAACACAGACCGTCACTTCACCTACATCACAATGCGCACAGACGAGCACAAACAACAACTCCAGTCATATTACAAGCTGATAGAAGATGACCTGAAGGAGATTACCAAGGAATGGTTGAAATACCTCCTTGTTGCAGTAGACCCCGCATAGATGTCCAACGTAGATAGCCCTGAAGCTATGCCGGATACACCAAGACTGTTCAAGACTAAGAAGGATGTGGAAGTTCAATATATCCACAACACATCCACGAAGACTGCTTCGCTCTCTCCTGCAAAGGGAGGTGATGATGAAGAACTAGGGGGCACATAAGTTGAAAAGAGAAAAGGCAAGGTTACCTCGCCTAGGGAAAAGGCATATCCCTCCAAGAAAAGGAATATTACCCCACCGAGGCCCTCATCTAGAAAGAAAACTAACACCACCCAGACCATGCTTAAGACTACGCTTACCTGAGATGATTTTGAATTCTTAATTACCGCACTAAATGATGTTTCATTAGAGCTCGTAGAAAAGAAAGAAGCAAAGCAGGAGGAGCTATTCCGCCGGATCACGACCAAATTCAAAGAAGCACTTCAATCCAACCAAGCAGTTTATATGGCGCCGTTAACAATGGAAATATCAGGAACAGGTGATGAGCCCACACAATTACGCCAGATCACCGAGAAAGTCAAAGCTCACCTTCGACGAGCTCAAGAAGACATAGCAAAAGCTACCCAGGCTTTGGCGCAAGCACAGAGCGCACATGAAGAGAAACGCAGAAAGGAAGAACATGAGAAACTTGACTTACAAGTAAAATGGGAGGAGGAAAAATCCCAGTTATAGTAGAGCAAGGACCAATTGCTAGCATAGCAACTTGAAACACAAGAAAGAGTTCACAGGCACTGCGCTCTGTGACGATCATAGAAGTGAACATGGAAGATTGTCTTCCACAGCAGGTGACCCAACTGGAAGAAATAATCCAACAACTTCAACAATGCATCATGGATCTGGAGCTCCGCACTATGCTTGATACACCCCAAGAGATAAGAGATCTAAGAGAGGCCACTTCTTGAAGTGCAATCGACCGATTAAAAACTTTGGCTTCAAAATGTAGGAAACTAAGCACCAGAAGCACCTAGACCTATGAAACCCTCGCATAGAATCCAGAACTGCAGACATTGGAGGTACAACTCCATGAAGCAAAGCAGCATGCAGATATGCTACAAGCGCAGCTGAAGTCCGTGACCCCAGTCAAAAGAATGAAGAGGTTCATATAGAAACACACAACCCAACAACAAGTACACACACTACAAAGTAAAGTAATGAACATCTCTCAACAACTGCAACCACTCCAAGAGAAGGCATGACGATTGTTCACCAAACTTGAAAGCCAGGGAGCTGAACTCGAACATGGTGTCATCACTGCAGAACAATGCCTGGAAGTACCGCTCAATGACATAGTAATCCAAGAATTTAATGAATAAGAGGTTGTCGCACTACAACAGGTTGAAGCCACTCGAGCCAAGCTCGAGGCGTTCAAAGTGAAATTGGTCAGACCTGAGTGACTCGGGATGAGTCACATGTGAGTGTTGGGGGCCTATTGGCCCTTGACCAAGTTTTGAAGGGTACTTGGTCATACTTGACCACTTTTGAGACTGCGACAGCTTGCCAAGGAAGGAGCGCAACTCGAAGCAGAAAATAAGGAAGCAAGACCTATTTTGGGGTCCATTTTTGGGTTTTGGGTTGATGTAACGGGAAAGGGATGTCGGCCTGTGGGTTTACCCATGTTTAGGCCTATTTTGTAATCTATAAATAGGCAATGTAGGAGGAGATAGTAATGTAGTACATCTATGTGATGTATGAATGAAAGCTTAGTGCTAGTAATTGGATCTGTGTGATCGGATGTATCTTAGAGTGCTCTGTGCATGAGATCGGAGAGCTAAGTGCAGGTTGTTATAGTCTGATGTTGAAGAGAAAGGAAGAAGGATCTAGCGAGCTACGTAGATCTTCTGTCCTGTGCAAAGTAAGGGTCATTAGAGCTCTGTGCTGTAACTACTTGACCAAGATAATATAAAGAAGACTTTGTGGACGTGGCCCCAGGGTGGGGGTGAACCACTGTAACTATGTGTATAGTGTTTTGTGCTTCGCTCTTATGTATTTATCTTTTTCTTGGCTAAGTGTTTGATGTAATTAAGTAGATCTAGTTATGATCTGTGCTGTTAATGAATGAATGAACGTTAGATCTGATATATGAGATGCTTAGTTCTTGATCGGTTGAATCTAGCCTATCTTTCTATGGATAAGTACTGAATCATTCTTAGTATAAGTATTCATTGCGATTTTTGTGCCTTCTGCGAAGTATAATAATGAATGTATGTTAAGGAATAAATGATGATAAGTGCGCTGTAAGAAACATAATCACAGATCTGTGTCCGAGCTAAGTTTGCAGACACCTGAGTCTTGCAACCACCCCTGCCTCTACCTCGGGTGAGACTTCATCTGCTTCACAGGTGTTGCCGAAAGGGCCGATAGTTAGGGATTTGTTGGTGTGCTCTTGAGTGTTGAACCCTGGGTCTACCCCTGTGCCAACAAAGATCGAGGAGGATATGAACCGTCAGATCACTCTATTTCAGGAACATATCATGACCGTCATATTTCCTAACTACAAATGCATACTGATGCATACTAAAGAAACAAACTAAGAAACACACTTTTACCTAATGACACATTAGACCAAGTAGATCTTAACTAAATCCCAAGTGTCTAAATATCCTAACATCCCTCCTTAAGAAAACTTGGGAAAGGATTGAAGGATTTGCAATAGTGACACAATAGGAGAAGGAATGAGGCATTAGAGCTTATCCCCCCTTAATGACAACTTCCTGAACTCCTAACATAGATCGAAGTTTGGAAAACTTCGCTTCTGTAAGAGAATTTGTGAAAATGTCTTCAACTTGATCTTCTGTAGAGAAAAAGAGAACTTCAATAACTTGATCATGAATGAACTTTCTGATGAAGTGCATGTGTAGGTCGATGTGCTTGCTATGATGATGTTGAACCAGGTCTTTGGTGAGCTTGATGGCACTCTGATTGTCGCACCAAGGCTGGTCGGATGTTGTTGCTGGAATCCAAACTCTGAAAGGATTTGTCGAAGCCACAAGGTTTCCTGACTTGCATTTACCGCTGCTCGGTACTCTGCTTCTGCTGAAGAAAGTTTTCCGCTTGCATTGGCCACCCATTCGGAATATCTCAAGGGGACAATGATCTGGGCTTCTAACAACTTCTTCACTTCTTTCTCCATAACAGGAAGCAACAAGGGATTTATCTGTCTTAGCTTCTGCCTAAATGGCTTAGCCTCTTCCTTCAGTGGGATCCTGTGTTCGATGACTGATGTGTCATATGTCTTGAGGTCTTCGTAGGTCCATGCAAACACATCATAAAATTCTCTCAGCAACTCAGTATATTCGGCCCTCTATTCTCTGGTCAAACCCTTTGACAACTTGACAAACTTAGGCTCCTCTGGTGTGCCAATGTTGCACTTAGTTGTGTCGGCATATTCATCTAAAACCCTGCCCTTTACTGCCACATCATTCCCATCGAACAATCTCTCTAATGGGATTAGTCCCCTCAGAATGTGATTGCTAGGCAGCTGAATAATGTCATGCTTTGCTATTTTACTTAGCAACTTGCCCTTATCAAATCCTTCCTCAGAGACAGAATCTTGGTCGATATGCATCTCTGAAAATTCTTCGATAGTCTCCAAGAACTTCTTGATCTCGAGATCATCCTCAAACACCTTCCAATGTTTGACGTTGTCAGGTATGG